>VZTL01050559.1:14835-59477 GCA_013400535.1 Scopus umbretta | reverse complement strand
GGAGGAGGAGGGTGGCTGCCCTTGGACTTGGGTTAGCACCCGGGTTGCACAACCTGGGTTTTCCCTTCTCCTCCCGGACGGTGCCAGCCGCGAGGTCGGAGTCCCACTGCAGTCTGTCAGAAGGCATCAAGGGGTCACAGGCACGCCATGTCAGGCCCGCAGCAGGCTGTAGGCCCTACGGTTTTTCCCCAGGTAAGCCCTGAACGAGCGCCTGTCTGCTCCGGACTGAAACCTCGTTGAGGCTAACAAGTTCGGCGTTCCAAAGTCTCGTCAGTCTGGCATTACCAGGATGTTATCAGGGCCCAGCCCTGCTGTGCTTGATAGCGAGGAGCACGGCCACACATACCATTCAGGAACAACCAGCTTTTTTTTTATATCTTTTTTTTTTTAAAAATATTTTTTTTATATATAATGGGCTACTGCTGATACCTGGTCCCCAGGAAACAAAGGACGTGGACTCGGTGCCCTCCTCAGCTCAAGGGGTTTTAAACCTGCAGTTTGGGTTACTGCGGTGCTCGCCCCTCTCCCAGCTGAAAGGTGCACCGTTCTGCCAAGAACACCCCTTCAGAGGCAGAGGCCAGGACCAAGAAGTACTTACACTTTTTGTATCCAAGCAAGATGCCCCAACTTCTTCCTCTGGTAAGAAGTGTCACCTACCAATGGAGTCCCCCCAGAGACTTAGGCAATGCTCCCTGCCCCTGTGGTGTGACTGGCCAGTCTTCACAGTTAAGAGCACCCCTGAAGATTCAAGGACAATGGAAAGCAGGAACCAGCTCTGTCCTCTCCAGGGGTTGTGCTTGTCCCACAGCTATGTCTTTAACAGTCGGCTATGGCCAGGCCCTTTCTCGCTTCTCACCTTACCCATCCCACGTCCCCCTCTGTGCAAGTACCCACTTTCAAGAGGGATGTGTAGAGGGTATTGTGACTCTCTTCTTCTTGACTGCTTGGGTAAACTGAAACGATGCAGCATTTGAATTTTGAAAATGTTGGTTCTTGGCAAAACAGTGTTAATTTAAGGAGGGGGAACTGTTTATTCCATAAAAATGACTCACCAGCAGTTTTCAATGAACACAGGGGAATTTTTCAATGATCCAAGTGCATGTACGGGTCATTTACTTTTTCACATGCCGAAGCCGACTGGTGTTTAGTTTTGTATAGTCTGCTTTTACTTTTTTCTCTGTACATCTCAGTGCATATTCATACTCACAATGCAGTCTTTGGGCCTCCACCTAGGTTTCTCCAGCATCCAGTGCGTAAGGGTGGTTGTCCACTTGGACTTGCAGTGCATTCACTTTGTCAGAATAAGTATTAACTACTTTGGAATAGTTACCTGTATGTTTCCTAGCTGAAGCAGTATGAATTTACAATGCATATGAGACTGGATCCTGCAGCTCCACAATTTTGTTTTTTCAGTATTCCTGCCTTTCTGCAGAGTTAACACCACACTGTGAACTTGCATCTTACACCAGGCTCACTGGGGTAGAGATGAAAAAAAACGAAGGATCCATCCCATTAATTGTTTAAGAATGATGAACTGGAGGAGAGAGTATGGTGCCAGACTTGGTGCTACATCCATTGCTGCTCTTGCTCTGATGGGTCTTGCCCCTTCTAGCATACATGAATGGTGTCACACAAAATGGCATCACAGGTTAAAAAACCTCACCCAGGATTAGAGCAGAAAGGAAAAGTAAGGAGGTTTGTTGGGAGACTATTAGGATATTTCAGCTAAGCACTTCAAGAATATAAACTGAACAGGCATAGAAATGTGGGCAGTAAGGTAACATACAATTTCCTTGCAAATCAAGGTACATCACTCACTTTGGGAAGGGAAATAAAAACACTTATCGTGACTATTTTCATGTGAATGCCTATTTTTGGTGGTTTGGGGATTTTTTTTTTGTTGTTTTGGTTTGGGTTTTTTGGGGGTTTTTTGGTTTTTTTTTTTCCCTCAGCCTGGTAGGGCTTTGTGGCAGCATTAATTTAGAACATAACTTCAGTAAAATGATGGCAAAAGAACCTTATTTCCAGGCTGTGCTCATTTTAGTACTTCTATATAGGATCTAGGTCCCAACACTCTTGCCCCTTTGCCCCCAAAATTACAAATGGTTTCAGGATAATACAGCATAACAGAGAGAAAAAAAATAACGAGTAACTACAATGAGTTCCACAATTCCTTCTTCCATTAGATTCTCACCGAGTCCATGTTTCAGACGATTTCTCAAGGAACAGGAAGGGGCTACCTGATATGGCCGGGGTTATCAGAAACAACGTGCAGTGTCAGCACAGCGTAGGTGGAGGACTCTGCTCCTGAATAAACAGGTAAATGGACTGTGTTAAGCAACAGGTCAAATTATTGAAGGAGGGTAGAAAAACCATCTGTTACGCTCGGCTGACTAAGTACATAGGACAGCATACTACACAGAGACAACTGGTCTTTATTGTATGTACAGCAATAGTTATTTCTTTAAAAAATCCTCAGGCTTTTTAGTGATATAATAAATCTGTACATCATAGACTTCTTAATTGCACCAACTTAATTTTGTGTACACACAGAAAAAAGAAAAAAAAACCCACCACAGAAGAAGTAACTATCACAGTTGAATGCTAGGAAAAAAATGTTTTACCCCACCCAGAATAATACATTATTGGGAAATAATACATTACTGGGAAATGCAGAGTTATAGTATTGGAAAGACCTCAGACCCATCCTTCCCAGTGATTTTCACACCATACCAGCACCCTGCATAGTAGCAGTTTGGATATACTGAGTGAAGTTATATTATTCACCCTTAACTTAATCACCCTTGTTATGTAGTAAATCTTGAGTTTTTTGTCATCAAGGCTGTGGCTTAGCAATGTACAGAAGCATATGCTGACTTTAAACACATGAATAAATCCACTTAGGTCCCGTGGAGGTCAAAGCATGAGGTCAGCTGTTCCCACTCACACTGGGAATGTCTTAGCCCGGAGCTACAGTATACTAAATTCTGTACCAGGATTAGCACTTACTGCAAACTTCAGCTCTACAATTCAAAAACTGCAATAAACTAAAATGAAAAAGCCGTGCGGCTCCCACCTTGCATAGAGCTCTTGCTCCTTGTAACACCTAGAGCTACCAGAGCTGAAAAAGATGTTAAAACAAGAGCAAGATTCTTATTTTGCTTCCCCATACACATTTGGTGGCATTTTATGTAGTTGATTTTGCTTTTTCCTATGATACTTTGCATATCGAGAACACCAAAACTTTACAAGAAATACACAGCAGAAAGCTTTCACTTGAAAACCACCTAGAACCAGCAAGGAGATGCAGTACCAGAAAACGCTGTAAAATTTCACTAATTGTCAAAACTGGTATCATTGGCAGGCAGTAGAACACCTTGAAAAAAGCGATGCTGGAAGCCAAGTCCTCTCAAGAGCCAGACAGTACCTACAGATCTGTATGACCTGGAGCCCCAAACCTCTCTTCCACAGAAAGAGCAAGGGAAAAAGAAAATTTAACAGAAAGCGTAAGAATAAAGCCCAGTATTGATGCCTGCACAGTTTATGACATGTCCATTAAGTCGAAGAAGTTTGCCAAGGGTATTTTGCTTTTTAAACGAATATGAACTTTTTTCAACTACTGCATTCCTTCCCCTTCCTGCCGCCCAAGATTCACAAGTTTCATATATAGTTAGGAGTGAAATGACTGTCATTTCTTCCTGGGGTGAATTCAGTATGAAATACCGATGACCTAGGGATAAAGGAGCCCTTCCTCTTTAAGGTGACTTTTAAAGTGATCTCAGTCACTTTAAGAAAGTTACCTAGCTTGTATTCGCACTTGAGATATTAGGTAGTTTTATTGCTTTAGTCTACAAAGCGAAATTTAACCCTTGCACTATTTACTCAGTCAAAGTTCACACTAAAGCCAAGGCAAATCTTGGTTAGGTAAGGATGCAGGTTGTCTCCATCAAGGCAAATGAAAAGCTAAAATGCCATAGGCAAAACAAACCACAAGCATAGATTAAGAAAGTTCAATTATGGGCAGAAAAATTCTTTAGAAAGAAAAGCAAGCCTTCACCTCATAGTTCTCACAGATAAATACCATGTCTTCTTTGCTATATAGAACATCCAGAAACACAACAGTCTAAGAAAAGGGGCAAAAAGAAGAAAGATTTCACAGGTTGTTTCCACGCTATTGTTCTGAAGTAATCAAATTGGAAGATAGAAAACAAGAAGTTTTCAGTGTGGTATCACGCAGAGATTTGTTCTACTGTTCAAATCTGTAGTTATTAAAATTATGAAGATTGCAAAACATAAAAGAGCAGAATTATTCCCTCCAGCATCCCTCATGCAGCTGCACAGGACCTATGCAGCACCTGACAGGATATGTCACAGTGGTAGTTACACCAGTTTACAAATCCGGTCTTCCCGACCCAAACCTGTAGCATAGCTCCCGCTTGTTGTCGGGACCCAACTCACACTGACCTAAATACTAGTACACAAAAAATGTACATACTCAGATCTCCTGATCTTAAATGACGACCTAATTGTCTCAGAAGGTGGGAATGGGATTCAGTAATACGGGCCTTTGGGATTGTCACGACCGAGCAACTCAGTTCTCCCTTTGTGTTTACTGCTTCAGCTTGTTTTTACAACAGGATGTAAATTATTTGTAGAGTAGGAAAAGGTGAGGAACACACCAGCCAGATATAGAGGTCAAACGTCAAACCAAACAATGTTTATTTTCCTGAGGAATGAAGGCAAGTAAAAGACAAGATTCCCTTTTTGCCCCAAATGCTTTACTTTCCTCATCTTAGGAATTCATCCTCTCTCAGTATGTGTGAGCCCAAACCTTCACACAGTTTGCAATATAGAATGTTCTCATTCCCACCATCGAGACATGCATTTAGGCAGTCACCAAGACCTTAAGAAAGAGGAATCAAAAATCCACTTCAGTGTGTATCTGTTCTTTGGGGTAAGCTACAAGTAAATCCTACTCCTGTGTTCTGCAAGTTACTCAGTGTTATTTCCACTCCATTCTACAGTATGTAATAAAGCTTCTCTAAATTAAAATCCCAGTTCAGTAATTTAAGCAGACTTCAAGTAGTGTCACATGATCCCTTTACATTCCTAATTCCACAGCTCTTTGCTTTTAGTGTAAGGGGGTGCTACCCATGGAGCTCAGTCTCACTTTGATTTCTTGAACTCAGTGACCGGTTGCGGTTTCCTCCTTCAGCAAACAAGAATTAGCATTTAAAACACGGCAGGGATTTGACCCCCTACCCTGCCCCGTCATGCAAAGAGCTCCTAGTAAAGTCAAGGGAAAAAGAGTATGTTGAGAGAACCTAACATCAGGTTTTTTTGATGCTCGTATCGTGAACCACTGTAGAACAAATGAAGAAACCTAACTTCTATTTCATATTGAATTAACAATAAACAAAAGTGTTCACGCACATTCAAGCTGGACAAACCTGTATTACCAAATTGGAATTTCTAAGCACGTTACAGCTCTAGAAGACTCATTTGTAACCAACTTTCCAAATACAGAATGTTGAAATGCCTTCAAGTGTTTTCATAATAAGCAGCATGCTTAAACGTACAACTACTTGATAGTCTGGACTGCTGTACTACCACAGTGATTTTAAGAGGTTACGCATAAAGAGTATTTTTAAACAGCAGGCTCAGTTAAAAGATTCCAACAGTTCATTTCTTCCCATATTTTCTTGGTAAAAAGAAACCAAACCCCCTCTACTTTTATATTCATTGTACAAGTATTTACCAAGGAATCTAGAGTCCATCAGAAGTTTTGAAATGTGTTTCTGTTCTTCAGTGACTTTATCTTTTTGAAGAATGGTTTAAGTTGAAAGCCCAAATAACCTGCCAAAGTGTTGAATATCTTAAGGGGAGGAAAGGGCAGGGGGAAATCACTGTTGGCAAAGCAGGCATAAATCTATCATCCATTCATGTCAGCAATTTAGATGGAATGGATGTTTTTCTTGGCTAAAGAGAACAGGCTTGGTCCTTTGTCCTCAGTAGGAATGTAGATGATGGAAAAGTACAGGTATGCATGGAAGATGGTACCCGTGAAATACTGACTGACATTTTACTCTTCTTAATAGTCAAACTAAGAACTATGCCTTTACTTTAATCAGTTTTTCCTTTTAATTTAAAGGAGCCAGCTGCAATATTTATTGAGGGAAAGAAAGTGAAAAAACTCACCCAATCAACCACTCAGCACATGACAACACTGGTAGATGTACAAATTGAAAGACGACTATGGGAACTGTTATTACTATTTTTTAAAAAGCTCTCTTAACACCTTGTTTTCCAAGATCTCAGTAAGTGTTTGGCAAGCTGTCTAATGAAAAGCATTATAGGGTTAAATATGCTCTATTCGTCATTTATTGCTCCTAGCTTTGCATTTGATATGATGGTTAATATACTTGTCTGACAAGTACTTGGGAGAAGGAATTACAGCCCCTAAGATAGGTTTTTGCATTAGCAACGCAGCTTCTTGCACAGGGAAGAAAAGCTACATATAAGAATTTGTAAATTCTTTTCTGTGAGTAGGCTCAAGTAGATTTTAAAAAAAGTTCTGTTTTTTTAAGCATAACTTATGCACAGAACATTAAACAATATGCTAGTGTAAGTATTTGCATAATTTGTTGATTTATGGCTAATATCAAAGGCATCTCTCCACCTACATGGACTGAGCAGTTATTACAGCAGGCTACAGTTATTACAGTAGGCTATCTTAATCAGCATTTTAGTCTGCTTCTAAAAACTTACCCGTTTCCAAATTACAATACAAACTGGATCTGGGTCTCTCTTTTCCCTTTCAGTGTGACTAGAAAAACCAGTTGAGACTTGCATTGCTACTGTTCCAGGCTGCAGTAAGGAAGCACAGTGGTATCTTCTCTCCTTATAGTGGTTTGGTCATATAGCAGGAATGATGTTTCAGTTCTTACCTCCCCGTTAATGTAAACTAGGTGCTTACACACAGGTCCTCCCCACCTGCACCATTCCCCATCCTCCCTCATCTTCTACAATAAACCACACGGTCCTCCAAAAGCTGTCATGATGCAATTAGCGCTGCTTGTATTTGGAGGAGCAACTTCATAAGCAGAGAGACAAAGCCTTCTGGAAAAACAAACAAACAAGACAGGCTTTCTGTTTATTCCTGGACCACTGTATTAGTGAACATCGTTTTATGCAAGTCATCAGCCGTATTTGTATTCTGTAGTACTGCTCTGTAAACAAATGGTCAACTGATGTGCAAGTATCCCATCAGAGAGTGTTCAGTCTTACACGTACGGTTCTGCCGAAGCACCGTTCGGTTTGTTCTTCGTTTTGTTTTTAGAAAGGAGCTTTCTGTTCAGAATACGTGAAAGTGTGCCTCCCTTCTTGCGTGTTTCCTCTGACAGTGGCTGCTGCAGGTAGACAAGATCGTTGTGTGATTGACTCATTCCTGGATCCTTCTGATGATGTCGCCGGCGGAAAAAGAGCTTTGCGCTTTTTTTCAAAATCCCACCTACGGAAGCAAACAGCAGAGGTGCAGGACACTTTAGACAGAACAGGCTGCGTTCCTCTTGGAGCTCAGCTTTAACTGTAACTGCAGCACGACTGAAAAAAGCCTTGGTCTTAACATTTCGAGTTTAAGCATCACCCTGGTAACTAACCAAGCCATGTTAGAAAGCTAAGAGTACGCTCAATCTAAAGCACGAATATCGATGGTTTGTAACCTAGAGGCCATAATAATACGAGTTCCACCTTGGAACAAGTGATTTCCCATACTGGCAAACATGAGCAATCGTCGTGCTTTCAGCCAGAGGCACACATACATACACTACATGCTACTGAATCCCTCTTGCCTCGCTGTTGATCCAGCTCTCTCCCAACTGAACACCACTGAGAAATTCAGACTCCATGGAAGTATGTATTTCTCCGCTTCTCCTCATTCCATGCGAGTATCATGCAAACGGAATCACGACAAGACTGTGCTAGTTCTAGATCTATGCATATACACACACTTGTACAGTTAGCAGAAACATTCAGGAGAGAAGAGCTCACATACATTACTAGAGGAGCACTAAAGAAAAAAGGAATTTTCCTTCAGTTCTTTCAGAAATGATGCTGTTGAAAAGGAAGGAAAGCTACCGTGAAACGTGCCTATGAGCAATCAAATGTTAATCCTCTGATTTCAGCTTCTGAAGTCAAGCCACACATCTTGTGGAACTCTCCTTCCTCACACTGTCTTAGTCTCAAATGCTCTTCTGAAAGCTATGGTAGTGTTCAAGCATACACATGCACAGCGTTTGGTGTGGGTTGTACACTGGGTTCTCACGTGTCAAACAGGCATATCCAATCTTTCCAATACAATAAAAGTACACAGTATTTTATAAAAAGAATTAAATAGAGGAAGTAATGTTACTCTCTGTTGTTTCAGAGGTCAAAGGAGCTGAAAAGAAAAGATTATCCCATGCTGCACAACATGAAGGTGGCACTGTAATTTGAGGTGAAGGACGCTGCTGGTGCTGGAGAACAGTACCTGGCAGTCAACCTGCATGCAGGCCCACACAAGCCAGACAGCATGTATTTTATATGAATCCGGTAGCATCACCCAGAATAACAATGATGCAGCACTTGCTATTTTAAAATCCTGTTAGGAATAGCAATTCACTTCAAGCAGATTAAAAATAATATTACATCTGCTTCCAATAGGTTCAGAAATTTCCTCAAATCCCTTCTGCAGTAGATTAGGTTGCTTTATTTTGTTGTATTCCTTCCCTTGATCCCATGTCAAACCTATTATGCAGCCAAGGCAATTGCAGCTGTCATCTCACCAGGGACTTGGGACTCATGTTGCCAACACCAGCCACCAGTACTCTTCTCTCTTTGCAAGCTTGGCTTGTTTTTGCAGCCACCGTTCTGCCAAATTCCACCTTCCCCTTCCATGTGCACGTGTGTGCCTGATGTGTAAGGCAGCTTGGTAGCAGCTGGCAGGAACACGGCTCTGAGCTACCAGCAACACTCAGCCTGGTGTCAGTACATCAGCCCAGTGTTAAAACAGCAACAGTTTTGTGCAGAACTGGGTAGCGTTGCTGTCCAAGTGGCACGAGCCAATTTGAGCAAAGGAGGACCCAGGTAGCAAGCCAACACAGGAGCCTTCTGGCAGTCAGACTAGTACACAAGGAGAGTCATCTCCCCGGCAAAGCTTCCACACCTCACTCCCGCACCACTATCAGGTTTCCCCAATTCTTTCTCAGTTCAGCTATCAATTCCTGTCATCGCCCGGTCTTGATTCTGCTTTTCCTCCCACTGCAAATGATACAAAAAGCAACACACAGCCCAATTCCTTCATGCGATACTGTGCAGTAGCTAGAATTACATGTTTGTCTCCCAAGGACTTGACACAGGCTGCGTGTCATTTTGCAGTGACAGCTGCATAATAGGTATTTCATGGCAGCTCTGCTGCACGCAGCCAGATGCTTCTTTGTTCAGGCTGGAGCAGTTACAAACATGTGCGTGGGATTATTACTTTGTATTTGAAGGACTGAGCACTCAGCACCTGGGAGGATATTCTAGCATGTTTTGTCTTGCTGCTGCTGAGACTTTCCTTACAGGGCACAATGGGACGGAAGCAGAAGTCAGCTGAAAGCGACTGGAACTAACGGATTTGAATCTTGACTGCTCTCCCATCACCCTCTGATTGATCTTTTTGGCAAGGCAGTACCACTTCAAGCTGTTGTCAGCAGCATAAAAGAAACAGTGTTCAACCCCATGACACTGACAGTTGTTAACAAGCAAAGGCTGGGGGGGATTGATGAGGCCTTGCTGCTGTGCGGCTTTTGTTTTAGCAGTCAGCTGTTCTGCCCAGCAGTCTTGGCAGCTGCAGCTGAAGCTGTGCCAGCAGGAGGAGTAGGACAGAAGGGTTTATCCGTAAGCAGCTATTTAGTCCTATCCATTCAGATCGATTCCCCATACTAGGAAACAGAACCAAACCAAGAATGCTGCAAAAATTGTGCCAAACTGCAGGCAGCGCTTCCCTGACAGCAGCACAGAGTCGGCACAAGCAGCAGCCCCCCGACGTGAGAGCTCTCCGTGTTTTCGGAGGTACTGAGGTCACTGCTACCTGGAAGCTTGCCACATCCTCGCTGCCACCCATCAGTCTCTAGCCAGTTTGGTACGTGCTGCCTGACAGTGGCTCCAGCTGTTGTGGAGGCATGCACCCCTGCTAAGAAGGCAGGGCAGGGCAAATCACAAGCTTGGCGATGCTCGTGCTATTTGCATGCTTACTTCTCGAGTTCAACAGGATCCATATGCCAGCTCTGCCCCTAACACCAGGAGATAAGCAGAGAGCATGTCAAGAGTGCTGTACAGACTGACCAGTCTTCATAGGCTCCTGTGCACTAGTTTAGAGTGTTCTGAAAATGCTGGTGGGGCTAGGATCACTTCTGAATCTCGTTTTTGTTAATGAAGGAAGATTTCCTTCCGCATCTACAGGGATACAAACAGAGATGGCTTTTTCCATTCCTTCCCAACTTCCAAAACGTTTTTTATCCAGGTGGTTTTGTAAATATCTGCTAAGGTCCTTGTACCTCTATGACTTAGGCTAGAAAAGAGATCTAGAAAACTGTAAGCAGCAGGTTTTAAAATAAGCATTCTGCATATGCATATACGGTTATGGGGTCACACATGCTTTGCATGAGCAGATGTTTGATCGATATCCAGATACTACAGGAACGGGCATGACGGAGAGAGATCAGGAATGCAGAGCATCCCTCCAAGCCTTCCTTCCTGTCCATTCTGCATGACCCACCCGGACAGCACGACCACCAGAAGAATTATCTGTTACAGCAGACTTATCTGCTAAGACACCTGAGCATGGGAAGGTAATTTTGGAGGGAGGAAAGAAATGGATGGGGGAAGAAGAAAACGGGTGCCAAACTATGTTTTGCTTCAGTTTTTACGACAAGTGTACCATTGTAAAGCTACATTTTCTTAAAAAAAAAAAAAAGACAAAAATAACTTACTGTGTAGGTAATTAATTCTGGTTGGCATAGTAGTCCTCTTAAGTTTATAAAAGGGAATGGGTAAGAAAGAGGAAGTCAGAAAGGTAAAAAACAAAAATATGCAAGAGTAGAAAAAAAAGACAGCGCTAACTTTAAGACATTAATACCATACACAAGGTTTTTTAAAGCAGCGGGAGGTTTGTTTTGTTTTCTTTGGGGTTTTTGGAGAATTTTTGTTGTTGTATTTGGGTTTGTGTGCCTTTTTTTTTCTAAAGGGAAAGTGTATGACAACACAGAAACCTTGAACTATTCAAAGCCAACTGAAGGCAAGGGGATGGAAATATGGAAAAGTTTTCCTATCTCAGTCGGTAAAATGCTACTCAGCTGTGACAAAGCAGAGATACGACTTCCACAAAGAGATCTGTGTGTAAAGAAAGGGATTTGAGAGTGTTTTTTAAAATATTTTTTTCAATTTGAGACAACTCTCAAATATGAAATACTTTGCACTTTTTAGCAGTTCTACACTACACCACGTAAGCAGGATCTTTAGAAGCCATCACTTTGCAACATATTGCACAAGGAAAAAGAAAGCTAGACAATAGTTCACATACAAGCTTCCACTTGCTTGTTTTAGAGCAACATGTTAAAGAAGAGTCCAGAGGTTTTGCAAAATCTCATACAGCTTCCTAAAGTTTTCCAGGCTCCAAATAAGACATCCCTTCACAATTAACCCTCTACCCCCACCCCAAACACACCCCAAATTTTCCAATGCCTGACCATCCATGTCAAATTAATTGTTGCTGCACCATCCTGATCTATCAGGTGGAGCAATACAGCTGCAAGAAGGTCAGAAAGCCTCGATGCTCTAAGGGAGAGCCTCGGCAAAGAGGTCCAGTGTATGCTTTATGTCGGGGGGAATTACAAAAATCTGGTAATGTACTGAGGTTTTGTAGTAAGCCATTTTACAGTATCTCTGGGTAAGGAAAGAATAGAAAACAACAAAACGAAAGAGGGATGGGTATGGATGAGAAACACAATTTTTGCAACTTCAACCTGTAGCCCATGAGACTGGTGTGCTGCCTGATCAGGACATAGTCCACTGCACTGGCTCTTGTGGCAGACTTCCTAACAGCTCCTGTCTTTACTACTTAGCCACTTACTCCATTTTCTTTAGCAAACTACGTATTACTGAAATCAGTGAAAAGGGAGAAACTGTTCACAAGGCAGTTAAAAGTGAGTGTACTTCTGGTTTAGCCATGGTGCTTCCTGAACACACGCTTTGGTCAGGGCAGGGGAGTCTTGTGCTCAGAGATGTGACGGAGAAGAAACATATCGGGAAGCAACCGTGGAACCCTGCCGCTTGCACATTAGTAATGGGGCTGCTAATATAGCACAAGTCCTTGTTTACAAGAACACGGTTTTCATCGAGGAATTGACAATGTGGCTAGTTATTCCTCTCCCAGATAACTGAATTGGGCTCAGTGAGCTGCCCTTCAACTTCGAAGGGTGAGCCCTTCTGTTTCCTGATGGAGGGGAGTGTAAGAGAGCCTGCCATGTCTCGCAGAGCCAGAGGACTGCACTCTTTATGGCTGCTGGTAAGACAGCTTCAGCCAACACCACAATCACAGGGAGTTTAAGGACGAAAATCAGTAAGAAAGGATGGACTACTACAGTGTTGCATGACTGCCAGTTACATAGAGAAAGCAGTCATTCACTAAAGCGGAGGTAAGGATCCCATACCTTTAGATTTTTTCATGCTCCCAGTTTCCGAAACACTTAATGAGCTCCCAGATATTTCTTCACAGGTCTGGTCTAAGAGCGTGTTGGTGTCCCACTGTTGGCTGCCATTCTCCAAACCCCAAGCCTTATGAGCGCTTTGCTGTGGGTCAGTATCAGGTACGATTTCTGAAGCACTTAACGGTAGCTTTTCATCAGAGGTGACTTTTTCAACCACTTCCTCCACAGCGGGTGGATCTACTTCTTTGCAGGAGCTGTCCATGGCTGCAGCATAGTCCATCATCAGTGCAGCTTCACTGTCCTGAGATAAAGAGGTCTGCCCAGTGGAAATAAGAGACGACACTGACACAAGCCGCTCTGCTGGAAAAAACCAAGCCTCCCTGCAAAAGCTCTTTTCTCTTCTTTACACTTTTACTTGTATTGCTCAGGGCTATCGGAAAGCTACTGTGAGGCTTCCTTAGCTCCACTAAAGGGGAAGAGCGTATAGCCGAGTTTTAATAATGTTGTTAATGCCAAATGACTGGAAAAAAATATTTAAGTACATGCCTCCCACCTACCCCCAGCCCCACAGCTAATAATGGGACTCTTTCCTACACGTGCTGCTGTAATGAAGTATTGGCATGCAGGGACAAAAATCTTTTGGTCTTTTTAGGAAAATAAACATCAAAGTGTTTCATCTTGTAGGAGGACTTCTTAGCATCTCTATCAGCTAAATACAAATCCACCCAGTCCCAGTGCCCCAATTTCCCAAGCAGGTACATCCATCACTGTGGCAGCTGATCCTCATTCCCCGCTGCCTCAGCGCAGCACAGTGATCACAAGGGGATCCATGCACACCGACTCAGCTATCACTCAGAGCTCTTTAGGGGTCCTGCACACAACAGGAAGACTTGACAGCAAACGTCCATACAGCAGCCTGCAGGGAAAGGACTACAGGCAGGCACCAAGCATCAGATGGGAGACTGAGGCTGTGGATGAAGAGAGTCTGGAGGAATGCTATATACTGTGTGAGAAACAGTATTCGGTTTGCTGTCCCTCTGGAACAGAGCCCAGAGGACTAGGACATTTTTTAGAGAGTTTTGTTTTAACAACTTTGAAAAAAACAGAAAAATCTTTCATACGTTTCCTGTGCATCTTCCCTCCACGGGTGAAACACAGAGAAGGAGTTCTTGCCCTCTGTTCCCACCTGAACTGGTTTTCCCAAATCCCTTATTGTCCCACTCTCATCCAAAGATACCATGCATTTTCAGTCAAATCTAACGATCAAAACCCAACACCCTCCCCAACAAACCCATCGTGATTTGGCCTAACCTGAAACAGTTATTGAAACAAACTGGCACAGACCTAGATCCTGGAGAGACTGCTGAACGGGAGACAGCAGAATGCATGTTAAGTTACTGTCACACTCAGTGGGGCAAAGACTTTACAGTACGAAGCATTAAATATAAGCGTTGTTTTCTGCTCTACCTTGGACACCCCTGATATGATAATGGTGCTTTTCTTTCTAGGAGACTTCAGCTTCTGCTTTGCAGACTCACTTAACTGGCGGATGGCTGCTTCTGCAACAGGATCGGTGCCATTCAGTACCAGCAGTTCTGAAAAGAAAGCATTATTTCAGAGGGAAGAAAGAAAACCAGGAAAAAACACAGCAAAGAGAGGCAGAGTTTTCTTCTTGACTTAAATTCAAAGAAATTAACAGAAAAGGTATAAATACCAGGCATAGCAAAACATCTTCCAATTCACCACCCAGCTACTGGGTCTTGTCTTTCCCTTCTGTTACCAATTCTTTTGAGAAACACTGCTGAGCACACAGGGGCAAGGGTTTGTAAGTGCAACTTAGGTACCCAGTGCATTCTGCTGTCTCGCATTCAGCAGTGCATTTATTTCAATGCACTGCGACACTGCGGTGACTATAATCCAGAAGCGATGGGTAGAGCAGCAGATATCACAGTCATGAAGAGCCATAGTTCTAATATGGTACAAAGCTGGCATGTGCTACTACTTCTTCAGGTAACAATTTTCCTCTTTTTCCAGACATCCTTGCTCGAAATTTCCAGGTTTGCTATGGCACTATGATAGAATGGGGAAGGCAAAGTGGCAGTCACTCCGCTCTTTATCAGCTGCCTGTGAAGCGCACCTCCTTTTCCCCTCCAAACACCACACAGGAGTACAAAACCTTCTTTATAAAATGCTCTTTAGCCACAACCACAAGTATATTTTTAAGCATGGCCAGCTTTGGCATCTAGTATGCAAGTACTTTGGGCACAGCAAATACACACTAATCAAGTTCATCAAGCTTAGGAACAAACAAGGCTAAGAAAGTTAGCAAGACAGAAGTCCTCACATTTAATTGTCTGAGTTGCGCTTTTCTGTTAAGAGTTTTAACGACAAAAGAATGCAGGCAGGAATAGCACCAGTATTAATTAAACTGAGCAGTGTCATTTGTTACCGTGACATTAACGCAATAAAAGATGAGGCCTGACTAACTATGCTGCACCAAGTGTGTTGGATAACTTTTAGAACTTAAGAGTATATGTGCACACTCATTACAAACCTCTGCTTTTCCATCTCCCTAGCCACTGCAAAGCTCCCAGGAACAGCTGAGAGCATCCAGGGCAGCATCAGCGGCACTTGCTAATTCTTACTGTTGTCATCACTTAGAACTACGGCAGGGCCACGGCATCTTTTCCATAATGCTTGTTGCTATTGTGGCATGGTGTTTGTAATAACTACCACCTAAGTTACTGCCATACCAAATGCTCCTTTGTATTTCTTTCATTTGGTTTAAAATTCCATTCTAATGCGTAATTCTTCCTGCTGTATTATATAAACATTTCACAGAAATTCCCCTGCGCTCCCATAAAAACACTGTCCATATCAATCTCCTCTAAGTTGTCTTCAGATGAGTTTTCCAGTAAGTGCTTTGTATCTTTAATATCATAAACAGTTCTGAGAATCAACTCAGAAGTCTAGCGCTATCTTAACATTTCCCAAATTGGCTTAGTAATACCATGCTGCTTCATGGTATCAGAGCACTTCTTAGTCTAGACATAGGGAAAAATCCAAGTGCTATTACAGCTATTCACGGCCATTGGTTCATGCTCTTCCCCAGATTTCTGTCTTTTGGTCAATACATTCCTCTCTCAGCAAGCCTTCTGACTGTTCCAGGAGCAGTCTAGATCATCTCCAGATTGTGCTGTCTCCACTCAAATCTGTATGAAGAAAACTGGGCTCCACATCACGTGCCATTTGCAGCTGGACTGGGTCACATCTTTCATTACGGTTGCTTACGGAGCTACTGAAAGATCAAATGGTGACCACAGGAAGGATTGAAAAATATGCTGAAGATTCAGAGTTGCAACTCGAAAAGGTGAAATGCCCCAGAGTCAAAATCAGGTTTAATACCGTCAAAGTGAATTTATGATTAAAGTTATTATCAGTGCCACCTGACATTCAAGGCACTTCAGCCATATGCCAGATAACTTAGGAAGCTGGACAAGCAAGCACAGCAAGGTTGTGTATTTGCATTAGCACAAAGAAGCCCAGTGGCAGGGCTAGGAAGATAATTCAGTCTTCTTTACATCAGCCCAGCCTCGTGCCTTCTGTTCAGGCAGGGGGTACTTCACAGTGGCCTTAGAGGTAAGTTTCACAGGGTCTTCATTTTGTGCAGCGTCCCCCATGCATTTATAAAGGAGGAATCTTTCATTCAAAAGTAAGAGAAAAGGCAGCCCGGCTTTTCTGCAGTCACGTCCCCTCTCCAAACCACAACTCATCGTTATTTATTGAAAATCAGTAATTTAAATCAGCAATTAAAACCAGACTTCTACTGCAAGACTGCTATATCCCTAACCACAGTACTTGCCAACATAAACATCTCAGTGCCCGTTGAAAGGCTATAGCCATACGGGTTTGCTGTTATTTTAACAGGATTACATTAATCCCATGTGCAGCAGAGAAAGACATATTCTTATTAGCAGCTTTGAACATTTCTATTACCTGTATCTGAAGATGATAAAGTTTTGCTGACTGGAGCACCATGAGAATGGATAGCTTGAACAGAGAAATCCTTTTCAATCACCTTTACTTTAACTGGAGTTTTCACAGGAGAATCTGAGAACCAAGTTTTTTGGTTATTTAAACTATTCAAGACATTTATCATGAAAATAATAAGAATTTATTATACCAATGTTAAAGCCTTCAAATCATAAATCTTTGAGAAAGTTGTTCAATACAAATTCTTGACATATGCTCTATGGTACCCTGACCCCAAAAGACCTGTGAAGTGTAGGAATTTGTTGTTTTTAAACATTTTATTCTAATATGCTAGACAACACCCACTTAAAGTGTAAAAAGTAAAAGATCTGCTTTAACAACTTAAAACAATGCAGCTCTTTGTGAGACTTCACACGAAGACCGTTTGAAGGTTTTACTTTCACACTTATCCCAAGAGGAATCAGAGAATCTCCCTGAAAAAACCAACTTTGTCGCAAGATGACACCAGTCCTCATTACAGATTATAACAGAGGTCAATGTTAGAAGGCTCAGGATGGTCTGTCCTCAGCAAACACCGTAAGAGTCTGATACTTTTGTCACACGGAAAACCATCCACCAAAACCAAGCTCGTCTGCATTATCACTCTATGATGAAGTTTTACAGTGTGCATTAAAAGGAGCATTAACCACTCCTCTTGTAAGAATGAGGTTTCATGACAATGAAAAACCTGATTCCGAAGAATACAAACAGCACCCCCCGCCAACACATCAGAGAAGTCTGGACAACAGCATCTTTCCTTCCATCCTGCCTCCCCAGCCTTTCCTGGTCCTTTCCTTACATCCCGCCCCCTCAATTTCTCTTGGCCCCCACCAACCCTAAGAGCGAGCACAGGAAGAAGTGGACTTCCTCACCTGTGCTCAGTGGAGATGATCTCCCTTCTAGACGAGGTTTGGTTTTCACAGCAGTTACAGTAGTGACCACAGTCCCACAGGGCATCACAGTGCGATCCTTTTCTATCTTAGTGGCTGGCACTGGAGAAGAGACTTGCCAAGTCTTTAATTCACTGGGTTCTATAAAAGAGAACTAGGGAGACAAAAAAATTTCACCTTGGAAGGAGAGTCAAGTAAGAAAGACACTAACATTTCCAGCTAGCACTCCTTCAACGCTTTTACTAATGTTCAAGAGCGAAACAGCTAATTCTTTTGATAGCTACAAATACCATGAGAAGTGCTACCATGCAATCGAATGCATTACTCTAACTCGGCCAGAAACGGCACTGTGCTGCGAGCGATAGTCCGAAGCACGAGAAGAGCACTCGCAAGTACTTCCCGAAGTAAAAGACCCACTGTAAAACTATCCAAACGCAGCAGTACCTCTGCACTAATGGATCCCAGCCCAGGCCCCGTCTCTGAGCTGCTCTCGCTGGCCCTGCTGTTCAGTGCAAAGCTCTGCTGCCCAGAAGGTTGTTTCCTGAACAAGTCTAGAGGTACAGTCACCTTGGAGGACAAAGGACCTAGAAGAAATAAAATCAACAAAATCAGTGCACATATGAGCTGTCAGTGTGTTTAGGGGTGAGAAGATGGGAAAGGAGGAGGAAGAACACAGACAGCTAATTGCAAGAACTAGTTCTACACCATAGGGCAGAAACATGGCAGTTTTCAGAGCTTTCTTTCCATTTTATGACTATTCCCCAGCAAGGCCTAATATTGTGCAACAGGAAAGAATTGAGAAATGAAACATTACTTACTTGCCACTATTTCCGGCTATTATTTTTCCCTATATGTGCAGAATGTCTAGGGGAAAAGAAGACATCTAGAAATACTACTATTAGGTTCTTGAATAATCTCCATAAGCAGCTACCTGCACCTTTCATTTCAGAAAACGCACTGGATTCTTGGTTAACTGGTGTATCATTGAGAATATTCTTCCTTAATTTGAACTTTAGTGCAGGTGCAGCACTTCTCTTGCTCCTCCCCTTACTTTATTAGCTATACTAGACTGGAGCAAACTATCAGCAAAACTATGGCACAATTTCAGAGATTAAATCCTGGTTTTCTGCAAAATGCAAAGACAAGTGAGATCTACATTACATTCACATTACTCAGCTCTCTCCTCATTAATATCATTCTACTTTGAGTTTCCTATTCAAATTTTTGGGAGAAGAACAGTTAAGATGTGGGGGGAGGAGGAAGACGATTGTCAGTGCTATCAATTGAGACTTTTTTCTTCAGGAAACCAGGCTGGGAGTCACACTCTTAGTAGGATGTGGAACGTTACTGGTATTGTTTGAAAGACCCATTACTAAAGATACTTAGGTACAGGCAAGACTAAATTTTATGCAAGAAATAATAAGCAGTTACTGACTGAATATAGATCCCATCTTTTGTTAAAAATAAAAAAAAAAGCATCCATATCAGAGACGTTTTTTAAAGCATTTGCCTACATTTGACTTCCCAGTCCCTCCAATAATCACAGATTGTTATGCAAGGTATTGCACAATTTTGTATATCTAGTTTATTAAAGATTAAAAATAAATAAATAAAATAAAATAAATATTTTAAATAAATTTAAAAATAAATAGATAAATAACCCAAAACAAAAAAATCAAATACAGTCCACATGGCTATATTACTTATTAACTGTGGCTTAGATAAAATATTGTTACCTAACAAATTATTGGCCAAGCCTTCATCCACTATCACAAGACACCATGAGTAAAAGCACATTTTTTTTAAATCACTGGGTAATGAAGAGCTTTGGCCAATACTTTTTTAACTTTTTCCTGAACTAAGTTGAATATAACTGACAGTACTAAACCACAGAGAAATAGCTGAGTGTCAAGAAGTAATGTTTCTTTTTTGTTTGTTTTACACCTGAAACCTGTCACAAGAAGGAAAAAGCAAATGGATCCGAGAGGTGAAATCAGCTACTATTTCTAGCTATAGCAAAACTCTATATCAGCAAAATAACACGCAGCATATACGAAAAGAACGTATGATATCGTTTCATCGCTTCAATAAAGCCCAAGTCATGAAGTACTTGGAGCAAGTTTACAAAGCTCATGCCAACACCTCAACATGCTCTCGGGTCTCAGCACCCGCCTACCCCTTACCCCCACGAGAAAGGCGATGGTTTTCCAAACAAACCAAACGCAATTGTTCAGTGGAGGTTTTCTTGCCACTGAAGGCTAACTGCAAACTGCAACAGAATCAAGCAGTAAAAATGTTCCAGGCCCCGTGTTTTCTATTTAATCCAATATAATCAGAATTAGTGTGTTTTACACCTGGTAATTGCTAGGCAGCCTCTGGGGCTTGAAAAGGAAGGATTTATGATTAACACTCCTTCAGCCACAGAAAGGCCTGGAAAGCTTAACTTGAAACCAAAATTGCTCACGGTGGATCTGTTAAACGTTTAGAAGGCTGAAAAATTGGGATATCAGCACATGGAAGACTCAGTAAGTCGACAGTCTAGAAAGAAACTCAAGGTTCCTCTGTAACCTTAACTCAGAGGAGGACAGAGACACACAAACAGTGTATTCTCTCTTCTGTCCGTGATTACTGATGGAAGTAGCGGTGTACATAGACAGCACTTAACCCAGGTCAATCAGTGTTGCCCAAGAACTCCACAATTTTCCACCTATTTCAACTCTGGGACCTACATTTGAGGACAGGCTTACAGAGCTCAAAACTACAAACTTAAGTTATAAATTTTCCCCAAGCTTTCCATTTCATTCAAGTTTGGTTGGCTATTTTCAGCTGATCTCCCTTCCATGCCGTTCTTCCCCCCAGGGCTGCCGAGAGCCATGCTCGAGGCAACCCCGATTTCACTACCAGGACAAGTCAGCAGGAGGCATCGACGCTTTAATGCAGGTCCATAAATCCGACAGTTTCTTGTTTGGCTATACAGCCAGGTAGAACTAAAAGTGGACTTAGGTCAACATTTAGCAATGCTCACGAGCTGATCATGCAAAATAATTCAGTTTTAATACTTACTATCCAACTTTCCATCTTCTACTATTTGCAGTTGCAATGCTTTTGATTTGGCACTTAGTTCACTGTGAAGTAAATGAAACTATGTTAGGTCTTCGCAGGTGAGCAGATTTTCCTTCCCACTTAGGTTTTCCCCTTTCCCATTCTGGTTGCCAACACCCTAACCTTTCTTGGCCCGCACGAAGCCAGGCAGTGCAACTTGCTAACCGAGGCAGGCAGCACTACACGGCAGCACTGCCAGGCTGCTGGGTACGCTGTGTGCGTAGCGTCTTTTTGACCTCAGGTAAGACTGGCTAAAAGGATCATAGAAAAACTTGGTTCGCTTTTCTCCAGCGCTGTTGCAGAAGTTTGACTGCCTAAAATTTCAGAGGCTCTTCTTCTCCCCGGTAGCTGACAAGCACTGCCCTTCAAGCTGATGTTGATGCTTAATCCAACTGCTACACCACAGCACTAAGAAGCTATTTTTTCCTGGCAGGATCAAATTTCTAAGTCGAGATGCTGGAACGGGTCCAATCAACAACCCGTTCAAAGCTGTGGGGTATCCTGTCAAAGCAGGAAAGTGTCCTGCAAAAGCAGGATAGATCCAAGTAAATAAAAGTAGTTACAGTCTTACGCGAGAAGACTTAGTATTACTTTTCCAAAATAAGACTCAAGGACGTTGCAAGATAACAAGAGCTAGTTTCTATGTGACAGAACCAATGTGAACGATTAGCAGAATTACTGGCATGTGTGGTACTCATCAGATGGACTACACAACAGACAGGAAACCTTTCCCCTAATTGAGACAGCGAAGCAAACTGGGTACCTACTGAGGAACCTTCAAGTAAAACTTGATTTTATAACCTTCTCAGTCGGTGCTCTGCCAAAAACCTTAAGGGCAGATATATATGTATTTTATTTTTATGTCTCCATTTCAGGACAGTGTGATCTTGGTTGCAGGCATCCCACCTCCATTAGACGCTGTGGGACACCGTCTATGCAGCAGGTTTTAAGGTTTTCCCTGCCACTCCTATCCCTTCCTGCACCTCCAAAACTTGAAAGGAAGCACCTTGATGGTACTATTGCTGCTTTTCCCACGAAGCTAAAGCAGAACCTGACATGGTGGTCAGTACACTGGTCTTCAGACTGCTGGGTATTTTTGTTTTTGAAGAAAGAGGGGTGGTAGGATGTGAACTTTAAAGAAGGTATGCAGACAAATCCTGATCACTCATCTGCAAAAGTCCCCAGGCTTACCTCATGCACTTCTGAAGAGCAGCCAATGCCATGGAAAACCCGGCATTATCCCTAGCATCAAGGCCAAATTCCAGTCAACTTAATCACATCCTGCCCGCCCTCTCTCTGCACTTTCAGTGGGAAAGGGTATTATTCTGACAGATTTCCTGTCTGAAATCACTGGGAACATGTCTGCTCTGCAACACTGAACACGGTTGCTGTTCTACCAACAGATGGCTGAAGTGATTCACAGACCCAGCAGCTGAAGCACTCTGAGATACTCTAGAATAGAAAGCTGCTACAGAAGTGCATTTTTCCCCCTTCTTACTGTGGAGAAGAAATCGCATCACATTAATCCTCAAGTCTTGATGGCAACACAACACACTGTCACAGAAAAACACTGTCTGATCTGTGGCTTTCCACAAAAACTGTAGGTCCTCATAACTAAAATCAGACTTCAAAAGTTGTTGGGACTGTGCATGTCTGAAGGAGGAGAGCTTCCTATCTGGTTTTCCACTTGACAGCAGGGTGAGAAGCAGTTGCACACACCTCCATCAGACCGCATAAAAAGGTGAGGCCTTTCACTGCTGTTCTACAACATAAATTTTTCTTTGCTGACTATAGTGACTCCTAATCACCTCCACCCCCTACACAATCTCAGAGCGGTCTGGTGTTCTCCAAGTCCTGTACAACTTGGACGGCTGATCCTGGCACCTTCCTTCAAATCAAGCAGCCCCAGTCCCTTTCCCCCTCAGCCCTCCTGTTTCTGCAGTGCACACTCCCATAACATTCACAGGTGCAGTCCAGTGGACTGCGATGAGGAGGTAGAAAAAGATCTGTGCATTGCACACTCACTCCCCCTTCAAGCTGAGGAGGAGCACTCAGAAGTAAGTGCACACCACTCCTTGAGGAAGAGAGCATTCAGCATGGATAGGCACAGGTCTGAATATACGCTTAGTTCCTTGTAAGCCAAATCTCTGCTTTGCAGGAGAAGGAACATATACAGTGGATGCCAGGCTGTGACTACACAGTGAAGACAAACATCACACAAAACAAACTGAAATACTACTCTCTGAGATATACATTTCCATATATGTCCTGGTTTTGGCTGGGATAGAGTTAATTTTCCTCCTAGTAGCTGGCATAGTGCTGTGCTTTGGATTTAGGAGGAGAACAATGCTGATAACACGCTGATGGTTTAGTTGTTGCTGAGCAGTGCTGACACCAGTCAAGGGCTTTTCAGCTTCCCATGCTCTGCCAGGAGCTCAAGAAGCTGGGAGGGGGCACAGCCAGGACAGCTGACCCCGACTGGCCCGAGGGCTATTCCATACCATACGGCGTCACGCTCAGTATAGAAACTGGGGGGAGCTGGCCGGGGGGCAGCGATAGCTGCTTGGGGATGGGCTGGGCATTGGTCAGCGGGTGGTGAGCAGTTGCATCACTTTTCTTTTTCCCCCTGGGTTTTGTTCTCTGTCTCTCATTGTTCTCCTTTTCATTACAATGTCTATTACTATTATTATTATCATTACCATTATTATCATTATAATTATTTTATTTCAGTTATTAAACTGTTCATATCTCAACCCACGAGTTTTCCCACTTTTGCCCTTCCGATTCTCTCCCCGCTGAGGGGGGGTGTGAGCAAGTAGCTGTGTGGTGCTTGGTTGTTGACAGGAGCTAAACCACAACAATATATAGAGAGAGAAATGGAATGGAAATGGGAGAGGAAAGCTACAGAAAGAACCAGAGAGACTCCATTGCGCATGCAGTGCCTCTCACATTAATAATCTGGCAGAAAAAAAAGACAGCAGTATCTGCAGTATGTTGCATGGCAGCATTGCTACCCCATTCCCCTGGGAAGCTGCTTCTGCCTGCCTGTGCGTGTGTTTAAAGCCACTAGAGAAACATCCCCCTGACCCACCCCACCATCAGTGACTCCTTTACACTCCCTTTGTTATCATAGCCACCATTCTTCTCAATAGTAATTTTTTTGGTACATTTACATTTCTCACTCAGGGGAGGGAAGGGAGAGACATCAGGTTTCCTCAAATGCAGTTTGAAGGTAAAGTGACCTCAAAATCTTGCTAACAGGGTTTTTTTTTGGCATTATGTGAAAGAACAGGGTGATTTATTATGCCTGTTACTGCTGTCATTTACTAGAATCAGATATCTACCAGGGAAGATCTAGAGACCTGTTTGATCTGATATCCATGCAGAGTGTAACAAGCTATCCCGAATTTCTGAGGCCACCCAACCAGACGTATTTCAAAATGCTATTCTTCCCTCAAGTAAAGTAAAAAGTAAGTAAAAAAAGATGCTTCACTAGAAAAGTATACTCAGTAGGTAAGTTACTTACAAGATAAACTCTTCCTTCCAAAAGGGATTTGCAGCATTTTTGGCTACAGAGCTGGAAAACTTCTGCATAGGGTCATTCAACTGAACTATACATGCGAGATTTGTGCTGCCTGTAAGGGCAAGAAAAATCAATATCCAGTTATTAATATTCTATCCCCAGGAAGCACACTTACTCAAAAGAAAGCGAAGAACCCCCTTCCTTACATACTGCGGTTCTGAATAGACTATTGGAAACACTTCCTCACCCACCCGCAGAACAAATTTCTTCCCTCCCCTCAGTTTGTATGCCATCTACATTAATGGCGATGGGCAAGATTGGGTCATCATTGTCCTTTGCAGAGTTCTACAAAGTGCGAACCACGATGACCCGATTTAAATTCTGGCATGAAGCAAAAAAGTGCAGGCATAAAAAGATCAAAAAGGATGGTGAGACAGAACGAGCAGCAAGGAGGTGGTGGTGTGGATGCGAGGGGAGGAGGGAGTAAAGTTGCTTTCAGCTGCTTTAAGAAAACCAGAAGGTTTCAAAGTTCCTACTGGCCACAGTCACAGTGGTTTCTTTGGACATCAAAGGAAGCTGCTTCTGCTAGCAAGTGAATGATGACAGCAGTGTTAACTAACCATGGCTTTGTGGACTGTGGTTTTTAACAAGTTCACGGCATTTTAGAGTACTTGTGCAGAATTATCTCTACCTTGATCTTGCAATTTGATAGCGTGGCAAATTGGCATATTGGAGTAGTTATATTGCTGCTCCAAGGGGAAATAGTTTGCACAATGTGTCACACTTAAAACAATTTCTTTTGTATGGCTTTCACAGCATCAGAAATAATTTCAGACCCAGGCTTCTAAAATGTCAAGGAAAGCAGCAAAAAGCCCAGGATTGACTGTGTGCAAAGCAAACAAAAGATATGCTGCCTCCAGTTCTCCAGAAGAATCTAGGTTTATATTTACTATCATCAACTCTCAGTTGTCCTCTGGTGGTGCACTGGGGCTGTGGATGAGCCTATCTCAGGCACAGAAGCAGCTTGGGCCTGGCAAGGTTATTAGAGGAGACAAAGCACTATGTACACGCGGCTTATTTGGGATCCGAGCTAACCCTGGAGTAAGTAGTTTAGCTGCTTTCACAGCACCCTGAGCCTGAGTTAATGAACCTGGGGCGGTTTTCTGTTAACCCAGCCATATGTCCCTGCAGCCTGCTCTTGCAGCCAGCAGAGCTCAGCAGCCCAGGGCAGAAACGCCTGTATAGCTCTGCCTGAAATTACACGGGAGCCACTGACCGACTGATACCAAACAGGGTGTTTCAGTGTTTCTGCCCCGTACACCCCGGTGTACGCAACTAATAATTTTTTCCTTAACAGCAGAAATCACTTTTGCCCTAGACGATACACTGTGGACCATACAGTACTAAATCTAGGATAATCTTTGTTTACATACACAAAATAAGGAGATAAAAATGGGCACAGCCCGTAAGCAGAGGCCAGTTCTGCTACTGGTTACTCACCAGTTGAACTAACACGTCTACCGGAAAGCCAGAAGCTCCTATAAACCGTGTTAGCACTCATGGTTTACAGGATAATGATCAAGACAGACAAACTGCCCCTCCCGTCCCCTCTATGTATCTATGCAGGTTAACCTGCAATATTGAACACTCTTACTGAGCCTCAGAGTTGCAACAGGATAATTAGTTATTGCTGCAAGACCAGGCCTGGAAAAGGGAAGGGAATAATAATTAGAAGGCAGCGAGCTATGTCCAAAAACTAGCATCTTCCCAGCTGTGCAGTACTTCCACTGGATTTCAAGGGTACCAGCCAAACCCTATTAAGAAGCTGTGTTCCTCATACTCAGATCCAAAGCATTTACACTCCCAGAGTTGCTAGGGAACCAGCAAAATTCCCTCCATTCCCTTTTAGGAGAGCAAATGGTGATTTTGCCTCTCCATATTTGGGTTCCCAAAGTAGAGCATATTAATTGTCTCCTCTTCCTCTCATTTTCAGGGTCGGGGCAGCGACGCTTCCCATAAGATGAATCCTCTGTTGCATGCACTGTATGCACATGAAGGTATCTCATCTCATGAGTTTTAAAGGCGGCCAAAATGATCTGCTCTTTTGAAAAGCTTAGTTTGCACTACAAAATTGTAGACTAATAACAAATTCTGAATGAGGTTCTCCTGCAACCTACAGTTTCCAGCACAGTTTTATTTATATAGGACATTTCACTGAAAAATGTTCCAGAACTGCTATAAAAATAATTTGTTTTTAAAAAGCAGTCTGCAGAAAGTTACAGGGGAATTGCTTCCAACCAGGATGAGCAAAGCAGCGTTATGTAAGAGTCTGGGGCAGAAACCTATTACATCTAACTGAAAAAGGGAGTAGAGCAAGTAGGATATATTTATCCGAAACTAGTGCCTTGCCCAATTTAGCAGCCACAAGCTTCCATCAAAAAGACTGTTATGGAATTGCTAGTGACCATAAATAACAGAGCCTCAAATTTATGTTTCCACTGACAAAATCTGAAATATGCTTGCTCATGCCTCAATCGGTGATGCAGGCGTGCTCGCAGCTGAAGAAGTCTCAATACTTGCTAGTCAGGCTTGGTGCTTTTTTTCCAAAACCAACAGTGCAACTTCACCAGGCAGTGACCTCCTTTTTGGCTTCATTCTCCACTTGCAAGAGGTACTCCCTCCCCTACCCACAGAGGAACTTTATTAGAGGGGAAAAAGTCCCTGACAACAAAACACCACCTTTGAGGAGAGTTTACACAGAGGAGGAGAGGTTTAGATAAATCAACAAATTGCTCAAAAGTAAAGAAAAGTAGCTCTAAAAATAAGGTAACACTGAACCAAACCAATGTCACTGCTACCAGTAAATAGAGAGTTGGATTTGAGCCCCCCATCTTGGGTACACCCAAAGTGATCACTTTTAGAAATTAAAACTAAAATCCAGAGAAAAAATAAACCAACTTTATAAATATGCTCATTTCAATTTGTCTTCAACAGTGATGGATTTGTTTACAAGAAGATCAAGATGTTTAAAGACTTAAATAAAACAAAACATACACAGTTTTGTACAAGCATGACTAAGCCTGTTTCTCAGAGTACAGCAATTTCTTACATCTTCTTTTGAGAGAAGGCTGTAACCCAAAACTTCCAAATTATTTCAGCCGGAAGGAAAAAACCCAACCCTGCTTGAAAATGAGCAGCATCACACGGGCTACGTTACCTGCAGCACTGTGATCAGTTAGGTTTACCATGATGTTCTTTACCAGCAATTTGAGTTCATGAGCCCTTGGAGGTTTAGGCGGACTAGTGCCCTGAGGGAGAAGGCTTATGTTCTGTACATTCTGTGAAAAGCAAGCAGAACAAGAGGGATCACGCATATGCAAATACAAAATACTTTCAACTTCTGTCACATCCAAATGGGGAAGCAGACGTGCCATGGGGTGTAACGTCAACAGGTAGCCACACGGGAGTTATGATCACAAAGCCTTCACTGCCAAAGGCTATGCTGTTTCAAAGAATGCGTTCCAGTTGCTTCTGATCACCAGACGGTGTCAAACTTAACTCATTTTGAGTCACAAATGCACATAATAAAAAAATCTAAGAAGGACACTTCTGAAAAGATTTAGGTAGGAATCGGACTTACCTGAACCTCCTTTATATCTGTAGGCCTCGTACTCAATACTACAGATGGAGAAACTGAGCTAAAGAGGTTCTTCAAAACATCTCTGAGTGTTTCAGATATTGCACATGTCCCTGCTGTCTGTCCCTAAGAGGAAACAAACAAACATGCTTCTCAAAACTCAGAAGGAAGGAGTTAAGGCAAAAAATAATTTGGTGTATCTAAACCACCAAAGCTATGGAACATTAACTTTGTCAGAGAAAGACATGGTTTCTGCTGCCAACAACAAAATGTAACAAGAGATCATGCAAATAATTACTTACATTTCTATATTATGCATTAAAGGAAAACTAGAAATATACACTGAAAACATCACATGCTGTTCTGAGAGTTAGGAAGGCACAGCTGTTAGCCACAAAACCAGAAGTTGCATTTACAGTTTATATCTTATGATGGTGTTTTAAAGTTTTTGTTCTGCTTTGCACCCCACTGAGTGAGCAGATCAGGTCATCAGATAAGCCGATCAGCACTGTTCCACTGATTTAATGGGAGTTATGCCAACTTGCAACAGCTGAGAAGATGCTAATCCTGTGCTGCACTGGAAAAAATATTATAGCATCTCTTGGAGGTCTTCAACCTTGCTGAAAAGTGCACTTTACAGACTTTGCTGCTCTGGGGGACTGACTTGTATGTTTCTCCATTCACAAACCTCACTGCAATCTGCGCTTAGCACCACTATCTCTGAGGGATCAAAACAGACCACAGATTTTGCTTACACACATAGCTTCACATGATTAAATGTAAGGTATATGAAGATGGTGAACTGCCCCTGCCCTCCCTGTGCTCCTGGAGAACTCTGCTTCCTATGTCACACTCCTCAGAAAGTCTCTTCTGCTCAGTTACCTACAGGGAATTGGTTTTTAAATTAAGCTGTCACAGAAAGGGCAGTCTGATACCCAACTGCTCTGAAGGTAGCACAGGAGAAATCTCAGTGAGGTTTCTTTTCTAAAGGAAAGACTGAAGTAGGAGACAAAGATCTGACCTAAACAACAGAGGACTCATCCATCTTTTCTCACCTGATACCACACCTGAGAGACTTTACTGTTACAGAACAAGACTTCAAAAGAAAGGGAACTGATTTACAGATACAGAACAGCTGGAGAACGCAATAATCGCACAAAGCAGAAAGAAGGTACCCTTCTGCATGCTGCTGTCTGATGGGAGCATGCCTACAACCAGCGTGCCATGGCCAGCAAACAAGGCCCTGCTGCAAAGACAAGGCACACTGATGACAAGGACACCCAATTTGCACCAGCAGGGAGATCAAGTGCAGAACTGAAGGCCTAATCCTGGTAGATTGCTTCGATAGCGCTGCAATAGTATGATGAGAATGATCGTGCAATGACTTCTGCACTCGTAAAGGTACGCTTGCAGCTTGCACAACAGATCAAACCGACTTGGAGTAACAGCCTTTCCCCAATTACCCAAGTGTTACAGAAGCATTTAAGGTGTTTCATAAAAATCCCAGGAATGTTGCGTTCAGAAATCCTGTTTCACTGTCTTCTTACCTAACCACCCTTTGATGACAGGATGCTAGAGTTCAAAATGTACAACAGCATCGACCAGTCCCACAGAAACTCTGCTTTTTTCACACCATGCTCCCTCAAACAACCGCCAAGGAAAGAGGCAGCGGCACATTTCTGCAACTTGCAGATAATACTCTTTTACTTTAAAAAATATTAAAGGAACGTAGGCTGCCCAAAGCCTCAGTTTCAGTAATTTCATTACTTACGTTATTTAAATAAGCAGATAAATCATGGTTAGTTTTCGCTGTTTTGGAGGTAATTTCCCTCCCCTGCCCTTCCCTAACCACTGCTTGACGAAGAACACTGTCAAATTGTAAAATCCCAGCTGCCTCTCACTTTGCCATCAACCTAATCTGACATTTGTTATTTAACGGTAACAACAGCAACAACAGTCATCGGACTTCGACTTATAGGTATTTTCTGATGTTTCCATAGTTATTTGGAAAGCAGTTTGGTTGAAGAGTCTCCTGTCAGCCCAACCTCATTTTTAGCCATCCTTATTTGGAAAGTAATGCTCCATCATGACACCCTCTACAAGGCAAACCATAACGGCTTAACTGCCAACCAAAAAGGCTTAAGCCACTACACTTTACTTTGGGTTTGACATGGGCTAGGGGCATACAGCCAGCTACCGTGGCCAGCTTGGGGCACAGCAGCACGTGGAGTCACAGTAGCGCAACCACATGCAAACCCAAGCCCTGCCAGTCAGCCAGCTTGCCAAACACAGCTCAGGTTCACCCAGCTATTACCAACAGAAAATAGGTTATTACATCCACCTTGTTTGATGACAAAACCACTTTGTAGATAATTACAAGCAATTAAAGGTATTTACTTGTACATACAATATTGCTTCTGAAAGAGTTAAAAATGAGACACAAAAGCTGACATTTAAGTTTAGGAGCTGAAGCAGTTTCCGAGGTGTAGGTTGCTCACAGGTTTTAGCTCTTTGTTTATTGCCTCCCTTCTTCCCTAAGTGCTAACAGAACCTTTAAAGTGAAAATAAAGCCCTTAGCTATTAAGAACTTAACAGGCTCATTTTAAAAACATGGGCAAAGCACAGCAAGTTACAACTCCTTTGCAATTCTGGACTCAGACGTCTCTCAAGGAGCAGGTTGTGACGTCCAGTGAAGTCCAGTGACTGTACCAGAGTAAGTACTTAATGAATGTTCAATATGTGGATAATCAGCATGCCACCCCAACACGTGAAGGTCATTTACACTGCTACAAACGCACAGTAAAATCTACATTAAAACACACTTCAAAAGACTTGTCTGTCTTTAGTTATGAGTTTCACATTTTTGTGTAAAAAACCCCTGGTAATAAGTTATTACGATTCTAGGTCACTCAGCACAGGTCTATTAGAAGCAGCTCTACTGTACAATAAACCTAGTTTTTAATGAGGCCTTCAGTCAGAAGACCAACTTCATAAAACACAAGCAAGCGTTCACCCAATGTTGTAAGAAAGGCTTAAGTCTCCATGTTTGTGCCAAAAAAAAATAATTGTGAAGGGTCAAAGGCAGAAGAGAGTCTCAGTCATGAGGAAACTCTTTCAGGGGATGTCCCAATAAACCCCCCCCCCAAATGAATGGCTGTTTATATACTAAGATAAGGCGCAATTCCAAAAGCATTAAGATGTTTTTAGATCACCCACTGTTTCCTTAAATAACTGTATTTTTTCAGAGCTGCTTCTGAACTATCGTTGCCAGATTTCAAAATTGATTTAAGTTAAGGAAGGGGCAACTTTGTAATTACTTTGATGGGAATATCATTACAGTTGGGGGTTTTTGTTATTTTAGAAGTGCTCTGAGAGCGTGTATTTAGGAACAGACATTTTTCACGCCTTTGAATTTCAATGAAAAATGTTTGCCAAGTCATTTTTCTGTCAAATACAGACTCGATTTATCTTTAATGCTTCAGTAAACTTGAGAAATGTTCCTAGATTTCAGAGATGTAGGGTTTTGATGGATGAGCCATGGCAGATGTCACTGAAGCAGTTCAAGATGGCACTGCTGAAAGATAACTGCTCCACGCTTCTACCGAAGGCAACCAGCAGAAAGGAATTGGCATTTTTGCTTTAGTTCTTCCAGCCTCACCTGATACCTTAGCTCTAGACACATCTACTGCTAACTTAAAGCATTACACTGGGTTTTGCATCACAGGGATAGAGGCCCATCTTCTCTACCATTATAACAAATAAAACTTACTGACTGACCTCCTGCATTGTTGGCTGGATTTCAAAGTTGGTTTCATTGGCGTTAATGAGGAACCACTCAACTTTGACATCTTCTCCTTTGTCTTTCACATAGAGCTGAAGCTGTGGATAGGAAACCGGTTATTGGAGAGTGTTATGGTGTCCCATAAAGAAACTGTAGGTCGAGCCCCACACTAAGGCTCATCAAAGGAAGAATGATACCAGTTTCTGAGTAAGTAAATTCAAAGTGACAGTCTAAGAAGGCAGAAGTTACTTAACCTTTGAGAGTGCATGCCAGTCAAAAAAGTTTATTGTTGTTTTATATACCCAAGTACGCTACCCCATGTGTTATTTACCCACAGTCCCCAAAGAGGTGGCTTAATTTATGAATTTATCACTTGCCCCAGAGGCAAACTGTATTATTAAACGTTTTACTCAAGTTAACATGAGTTTATATGCATTTTGCAAACAGGAGATTCAGCTTAGCTGCGGGATGAGACATAACAAAAGGAAGAAGACCAAGAACAACACTGAACACTTTACCTGCAAGTGAAGCGGAGACAATTTCACGCTGTACGACTGACCTTCTGCAGCAGTGGGCGAAGTATGTGAGACAGTGACAACAAATTTAACGGAATCTCCCACAACATTACAAGAAATCACCTGAAGAAATGAAAAGGGTTGGGGGGGGAGACAAAGGAAGGGAAAAACCAATTAGTCTTCAGAAGAAGGTCTGGTGAAGGCAAGAAAGGAACTAAGAAAAGGAAGGACTTTAGGCTACCAGAATTATGCTAAATTCCATAGGTGGGAGATTTCTAAGCAATTTCATTAACATCCCTACCTCCTTCTGTACAATCACTTCTAAAAACCGTAGTTCAAGTTTTTGCTTCTGGACACAGAATTTAATACCTGGAAATTCTGGTATTTTCCAAAATTTCTTTTGTATTGTTATCCAATACAAAAGTAACTCCTCACTGGACAAAGACTCCTTTGTGTTTCACATACCTATGTATTAAAACCTCAAAGATCACAATTTTGCATAAGGGACACAAAGAAGTTTGTTGTTCTTCTTCCTCTGCTAAGTAGCCTGCCATAGGACAACTGGTTTTACCAAACAGTATTTGGTTTAGTGGTATCCTGCAAATGTGAAACTCTGGCATAACCCTGCTACTGCAGAAGAGGGTTTTGTCTGAGTAATTCCAGTGCCCAGTGGGGTGGGAAGTGGCAGGAGCCTTTAAAAGTTTATTCAAGTCTTTGACCAAACTAAGAAAGGCCCTGAAATTTGGTGATGAAGCTAAATGTCTGGGAGAAGTTTGTATGCCACTTGACTGCAATAGACTTCCTTGAGCACACTCCCTCACTTTTATAAGCACTAATTTAACTTGTTATCACACTGAGTTTACAAACACTGAATGGTTTTTCCTCCCTCTCCCCTGCAAACTGACTGAGGTGTCGGAGCTGCCGTGCAAAATTCCTGGAGTGTGCAGAAGGCGCCTTTGGCGGCACAGGAAAACCCGAAGTACAGAAGTCAGAAATCTCATCATGTCAGAGAGAGAAGCTCATTTTGCAAACAGCTCTGCTGGTTAAAGACAGTTGCTTGTCACTGTCCCTCTGTGGTTACTGTCCCCACAGCTCCACCGTTAGATTGCCCTCCTTAGATTGACTAAGGCAAAGTTAACCAGGTTAATGCAATGCACAGACAAATAATTTGTGGTAAGATTTGTTTGACGGAAACTCTGCATGTATGCTATTAAATTATGTTTGCACACTTATTGTTTCACTTATGGGCACTGGATTGAAGCTGAAGGCTTTAAAATGAATCACGTACCTTCTGGAAGATCCTTATCGGTCTCTCCTTAACATATTTCATCTCCCTGGGCTCTATTTTAAGAAGCACCAGAGCATTACCAAGGGGTTCAGAGCACATCCATTAAGATAGAGACTTAATTACGAAGGAGCCGGGAGGGGGTGGACATGACAAACAAAAATCCCAACCACACCCACAAGCAACAAGATTTGCCTTTTCAGGTTTGTCTTCTGCAAATTACAGTTTAGAAGTAGACAAATGAGCTTCCCTCACCTCTCCCCTTCCTCAAAGTCTAAATTCCTTCAGAAGTGATTTCTGACCCTTAGTCCCATACAATCAACATGAAAGCCCACTATTACGATATAACATAAAGGATTTTTAAGCATTTTTAATAACTAACAATACCAAAGAGCCCAACTGCTTATTTCACTTGAGTCGAAACACAGAATCAGTCCTTTCATTCACGAGGATGGGTTGGCATGGTGGCTCTTTAAAGACTTCAAAAATAAATAGGTTCTTCCCTCTTTTTTTGAGGGCAGAGGAGGGAAAGAAACAGGTCTGATGCAAAAGCTGCTGACATTTGCGTGTCCTAAATGCAGTGGTTTATGATCCATGCACATTTCATCCATACATGCATAGGAAGTTCAGTGCATTCAGAACAAGTTGGACTTGCTACTCATATGATGCAGAGCTATTCATCTGGAATTTCTGGATGCCTAAGAGCCAAGGTTGCCACGTATGCGGCTGATTACTGCTTGGGAAAAAAAAAAAAAGTGTGGCAGGAGAGTTGGTAGATGAGTTCGTGTGCCACATTTTTCTTAACCCTGTTTACTTCTAAGTAAAGGATGGAAACAGACACTGCAGGTGGTGGAGCTTCCACTCTTCTTTCTACACCTTGACAAGAGATGCTAAATCATTTTTTTTTTTTAAATATTTGTACCTTTAGTTTAAGAGCCCAAACCAGTAAGGTTTGGGCTGTTAGTCTCCTTGATGAATTTATTTTCTGCCAAAGGCATCTACCAAGTCCTACTCCCCTTCTCCCCTCACTTTTAATAAAGTAACTGTAATCTTCAGGTACAGAGGTCTGTTAATCGTTAATCCAATCAGATAAAGGAGTGTTTCCACGCTTGTTAATGGAAAATAATATGTCTTCATATTGGGTGAATTCCTTTGTTCTAGGAGCAGGATACTGGGAAAGGTAAAATTCTGGGCTAGAATTTGAACAGAAAGCGGTTTTGTTTTCATCGAAGATGCTGCCACAAGTGGTGAGAAGTTGATTAAAGAGACCGCAACTGTCGCTTCCCTTTTTAAGTGACATTCCTTTAGACGCATAGTGGATGATTTTGATTGACCAGAGCAGAAATACGTAGGCTGTTTTCCCCAGAACAGTGACATGAAGAAAAATAACAAAGCTTCCTGTGCTATGCTCTAATTCCCCATGCCCCCATCCAACCTGCTTCCTCAAATTCATTTTCTCTGCACAGATGAAGAGCAGGAGAAGGGAAGGACAGGCAAAGCACCCCTTTCTGGACAACGGGGGGGAGAAAGAGGAAGGATAGATGTTCACAAGAAACAGTAGCACCTGGACTGGTGGGAAGGGAGTTGCTCTTCAAAGTAATTTATCTTCCTCATCTGCCTCTCTCCCATCCCTCCTTACCAGGGACATCCCCAGTCATCAACACTTTGTGTTTTAAAGTCTAGAAAAAAAATGTCATTTTCATAACAAACTGCTCTTTAAAAATTAAGCCCTTGCGCTACTGCACGGGGTAGTGGCCAGCTAATTCTGGGCTCCCAGAGGGGTCACACCCCAGCTCTCTTTTGTTACCTTACATCTGGACAAGGAAGACCTCCTAAATTAGCAGAAATAGGGTGAGGTGAAATAGCAGCACAAAGAAACCAGGACTCTTCTACCAGCAGGACCAAGATATTTTCTCCCTCCAGCACCTCTGGAGCTCTAGCCTCCCCCGGCACAAACACCCTGCCACCAGCCAAGGTCTCTCCATGCACTTTGGGGATTTCCCATGGAAGGGGTTCCCAGCCCTTCCTGAGGTGCCTTCGCCAGCAAGGCTATGCCCCCACTCCTCCTCAGCTCTCTGCCCTCCCTCCCCACACTCAGCCGACTCCTGGCACTTGATCACCCCCATGCCAGGGTTATTCTTCTCTCTCCTCAACACCCTCCAGCCTCGCCCCTCACCTGCCTCCATCCCTGACCGCAGTAGCCCATGATGTGGGCGAGTTGCTGTGGCAAAACTCCCCAACCTGGCTGGGCTCTGTTCCCCCTCTGCCTGACGCTAGCACCCAGCTCCAACGAGCTGCAGATGCTGTTACACACCTTGCTTATACATATATAAAATTATTAGTGCAATTATCCCCCCAAAAATTCTCTTTCAGATGAACAGCTGCAGGAACAAAAGAGGCTGAAAAAGCACTACAGCTGGAGTAAGATAAATATTTTTCTGAGAAACTCCAGTGTCCAAACTTGTGTACCCAAAGCTATTGAAGCCCTTCCCCCTGCTTTGCCCTCCCCCTCTATATCTTGACTTTTTCCTTTTGTGGTTCCTCTGGACAGAGCTGCAAAATTTCAGTTTCTTTCCTTCCTGAAGCAGAAGATGCTTCATCTCACAGAAAACCGGAGTGCCTCTGCTCCTCACATGTGGCGTCCTCTAACTTTGAGAGGTTTCAGTTTTGGCACCGACACCTCAGCGATTTGTGCGTTACACGTGGCTCTAGGACAGTCATCCTCCCTCCCCTCTCCACGTGCGGCAGCAGGTTCCTTCCCACGGCCAAGCGGAGGGCGAAGGGCCGTGACTTCAGGGGGAAGTTCTGCCGGCCCTGCTGGGGAAGCTCTTCTTCACCTTCCCCAGGCCCCAACCGCATCACGTGCGCGTGTAAAACTCTCTGCATTACAGGCCTTGATTGCTTTTTTTGTGGAAGGAGAGCAGTTTTACTGTACTTGGTATTTATTTCCAGAAGTAGCAGGTTACTCGAGGTCACTCAGTAGTACGTAATAAAAACCTTTAAACGGTTTGCACCAAAAAAATGAGTATATACCATGAGGCAGCCGCACAGCGAAAGCCGCCTTGATCTCAACTATAGGGACCAGTACGCCATTAAGACTCAGGACTCCCATAACTTCCCATGTTTGTTTCAAAGTACTACTCTGAGGAGAAGGCTCTATTTTCTGGCATGGAAAACTGATCTTGTCAATGGCCACACGGACAGTTTGTGTGCTCAGCTTAAAACCTCACCATAAGAAAATTTTCCAGTCAGAAACTTCTGCCTTTTGACAGTCGTAACACTCAGCTTTTCAGAAGAAGAATTACATGATCTTCCTTGGTTACCAGAGCCTACATACTAACTTCTTGAGAGGGCTTCTGTAGCTTCTTCACCATTTCCTCTTTACCGAAGCAGCTTGCCAAGTGACACAGACAAACTGAAGGAGAGAAGATAAACACAACGTCTAACCCAGGCACAGCTAGGGGCAGATTTTTAGAAGCCGGTATCAAAGCGAATTTGCCTGCAAATATAATGAGACAACCCCAGAAGAGTTTTCCAAAACAATGGTAAACACCAGGGTGAAGGCGGAGTGCGTGATGGAGTGAGTGCAGGAAAGAGAGTTACCGTGTCAGCAATGGAAACAAAGCAGAAGCTGATAAAACATGTGAATTTATCCACTCCTTGGAGACCAACAGCCATAGAAATTCAAAAAAGCAGAAAAAAGGTGAGGGGGGATAAAACAAACAAGCAGGGAGTACAAGGAGACAGGAGAGGAAGAATTTTCAATCCGCCTATCGAGTTAAGTGAATATCAAATGGTGTGAGCACAGGAAGCAGTACTTATATTTAAGAAAGTGGAAAATAAATAAATACCAGAAATAGACTTGCTAGTTTCGCCTCACTAACGTGCAAGTCGTTACAAACCATCTGAGAAACAGCATAGCTGAAGACGTGCAGACCAACAGGAGACAATAAAACACCGGAGAGGTTTGCCAGTGCGTGCTGCAGCAGCTTGGAGAGAGATTCACTTGCAGAGACACAGGCACATCGTGCCGTTGGGGTGCCAAGGCATCCCTGACCCCTGCGCTGAGCTGGCAGATGTGGCACAAGCCTATAGGAGGCCCACACACATCTGCAGTGGCAGCTGGAAGACAGGCAGGCGACCCGACAGTGCCAAAACCAGTATTCCCTCTGCCGAAGCAAACAAATCCCCACCCTGACGTCTTCCTTCAGCAAGACGCTCAGTTCTTAAGTAGGTTAGGTCCATTATGTTGCCTTGTCTACTTTAGTAGGGTCACCCTACTGGTAATTAAGCTTGTACTCCATCATTCCTATGTTAAGGTGAACAGGGCTGTGTCTGAAAGGGAAAGGACAGTACAGTGAGCAGGGAGGTGAAAGCTGGAAGCAAGTTACACAGAAGTCCGTCTGGCACCGATCCTATTGCACAGTTAACATGCAAAATTTCTCAGCACAAATCTGAAAGAAAGTGTGATGCTGACAAAAGCAAGCTGGGAAGCAGCAATATAAAGGAAGATCAGGACACCACGCAGAAAAGCTGAAAAACCTTGACGACTAGAAGGGAAATGCAATTCAAAATACAAAGCATGTGTGTATGAGGATTAACAAATATTACTCCTACAAAGGGCAGCTTATCACTCGGAGAACACCAAAGGAAGAGAGAACTGGATGCATCAAGTCAGTCACAGCGTGAAGCAGCCAAAGGAGAGGCAGATCGGAAGCCTAAAATGCATCGAGAAAGTACTTTTGGAGACACAAAGAAGCAGTAATCTCCTTGCATGGCGAGACCTCGCCTGTAGCGCTGTGCGTCACTTCAGCCATCAAGTTCAAAGCATGGATTTAACTGGAGCTGCTGCAGAGAATGAGTGTGCAGGAGTGATTTGTGAGGCAGGACAACATCGAGAAAGGAGACTTAAGTAACAACTTATTTAGCCAAGGTAAACAAAGGCTTGAAGGAAATTTAATTCCTTCACAATGTATTTACTGACAGCAAGCACCATGGAAAAAAAGTAAATATGTTAAGGAAAAAGGATTATACTAGTACAGAAACTGGGAAAAAAAAAAAGGGCAAAAAAAGCTGCATGGGCCATGATGCTACTTAGGCTTGTAAAAAAGCCCAGTTTTTAAAGCAGCAAAGCTCTGGGACAGCTTTTCAAGCAAAACAGGGAGTTAAAAGACAATAGGAACTGCACATGACGGTCAGAGCAGTCTACCCCACCAAAAATAATCAGAAACCCATGTATGTAACTAGGAATGAGTCCCAGTTAGTACTGTAGCGGTGACAATGAGAAACCAGTCTTTCCTGGAGCAAAAAACAGCCTTTGCTACACAATGTCTCTACCTGCTTCAAAAGCAAGTGAACTGGAAGCCCCGGTGCCCCAGCGCGGCACGAACACAGGCTGCCAGCTTGCAGCAAGGTGGCCGCAAATGAGGGGATACCAAGATGAAGCTACGACAGCTGTGTGGGAGAGTAAGACTTTTTTGGGCATGCTGCACAGCTGATGGGAAAACAGGACCTCTCTCAAACCTGCAAAATAGCCTCCCTTTCTCTCCACCATTTCCCCCAGCAAGACTCATCACACAAAAATTAACATGAAGCTTTCATATTTGCTGTTGCCTGTTGTGATCCAAGACAGTCATTCCTTGTATAGCAACTTATTATCACTCATTTAAAGGAATGGCACTCTGAGGACATCTTATTTCTATTTAAGCATGAAGCAGGAAAAGAAGGGAGACTTGTGTTGTAGCCTGCTCTGTCTAAACCTTCAGAGCCAAGTCCCCATCAAGAGAATCGTCTTTCTTGTTGCCTTTTTTTTTTTTGGTCATTGTTGTGAAGTTCAAAACCTCTGGAATTAGACTGCAGTAACGGGAAGGTTGGCAGAACTAGCTAAGAACATTGCTAATGTTTATTTTATTAAAACAACCAACACCACACAATGAAAACAGGCCACTTCATTCTATATATTTAGGCTCTGGCCCAAAATCAGAGTGAAGGCAACGTATAAATAGAGGCGTTGTGAAGAAGCAGTGTGGTGTAACCTTCAGCCACAGAGCAGCTCTGTCCCTATCACAACGGCTTTGGCCAAGCTCACAACCAGCAGCTTCCCCAACCATGCCTGCAGCACTGCACTGCGGAGCATGTACCAGTTTTACAACTTTCAGCTTCTTCAAGGCAAGGACAGTATATATATATACCTACAGACTGCACGTGTCAGCATGTGTCCTGGTCATCAAGAGAGCTGTCAGCAGTAATATAATAATTACAGTCTGGCTGGCAATCCCATATTCTTTTGGAGAAAAACTGCATGCGAGCCTTCCCAGGCAGGAGGCTTGCTCCCAGCACCAGGCAGGCTCGTCACCTGGCTGTGCTCCACCGCCCAGCGTTCAAGAGGACAGAGGGCCACCCACCACAAAAGGCACAGCACAGGGCTCTATCAGCACACAGCTGCATTAAGGTATTACACATCCCATATTCACCGCTATTTTGATCTCTCACCCTCAACCCTCTGCTTCCTTTGATGACCACAACCTCCCTGATGCAAAGGTCAAATACATATTTAAAGTGACATGCCCTGGCTGCTGAACCAAGGCACCTATACGCTCTTGCCACACAGGTCACAAGGAAAGCAGCATGTTGAACTGGTTGCAGGAAAACAGTCTTGTGCCAGCTGATGCCTCAGGCAAGTGCAGAGCTCTGCAGAATGCTACAACATAGATAAACACACAGCATATGGTCACAACCTACGTTTAGAGCCAGTCACACCAGTAGTGAGTTACAAACACGTATCAGAAGTTTGAGTCTGGACAAGCTGCAGAGAGATATTTCAATTTCATATGCAAAGATTAACAGTTTGAAGAGCGGGAGCAGGGGGAGAAAACACCACAAAAATAATCCCTTTGGACCCCTGATATTACCTGAGGAGTATGCAAGAGAGACAGTTACCATATGACAGAACTCCTGAGGTGTTTAGAGAAAGGTATGCATTTAAGGAAGGAGGGGAGGTAGCTACCAGAGTGCCACTCTAAGGCCATTATACTCTGAAATCCAAGTAAGTAATCAGGTTGTACCTTAACCGAAGGAGTAAGAATAATTCAGAGAAATTGTTCCAGCAGATGTGCACAAGATTATGGAAACGGGTTTTGGGACAGTTCAGAACAACTCCGTTTACGTAAGCAAACCTGTTTTAATCCAATACATTTTAAAATGTGCTTATATTGGTTTAAGCTGCTGCGAAACCACATTAGATTGCTGGCTGCAGTAAAACAGCTCGATTAACATACTGAAATGGCTCAACCCAAGGTCAGACAAGGACCAGAGACTGCACAAGGGAGAGCGCCGGATCACAGAACCACAGGTAGAGAAGGACGAGAGAACAGCCCGACAGCAGCCAGCAGTTCCCTGGGCTTAGGCTGCCATGGAGCCAGCGCTCGCTACCTTCTGCTGCCCAAGCTTAACTACAGCAGGTTAAGGTGCCCATGGGGCACCACAGGTGCTAACTTACCTTGCTGCTAACGGCAGTGAGAATCTACAGTTAAACAACACAGAAGTTAACAGAGGACTGCAGCAGAGACGTTCCAAATGGTACAACATGACCTCCGGGAAATCTAGGACTGCAGCATTGTGCCTTGGTTCTGGCATGCAGGCAAGATGGGTTTTAGCCTAGAGACGCTGCTCTCATCATGGTCCAGCCACAGGCACTCTCTGAGCACGGAGCTGGCCCCACACGCCCCTGCCGAACTTTGCCGCGGGCCAAGGGCAGCCTCCAAACCCAAGCTTCCGGGCCACCTCCCATGCAAACACATTTGCAGCCCTGCCCGCCTTCCAGCAACGCTTTAGACACTGCACTGCAAGACGCGAGGTTTTTGCGCTGTTGGTTGCTAGCTTTTATTTGTAGCAGATCTCCCTCGGTTGCTGGCTTCACACATTATATGGCACACCACTTTTAGACCTAGCAGTCCCCTCTACCTTTCAGTTTCCCATTGTGGCGTCTTCCAGTGGCACGGAGTAATACTAAGGCCAACTCTACAGCCTTACCAACTACAGTCTCTCTAGTCCCACTGCTGGCACAGGGACCCCTGGTAGGGGGAAAGGGAAAAAAAAAAAAAAAGAAAAAAAAGGCAGGTGGGGGGAAGAGCGAAAAAGTGCACAACCGATTTTACATGTTGGCAATCCCCAGCGGCCACCAATCAGGGTGTGCCTGTAAGTTGTGTATCAGGCACATAAGCATGCATAGTTTTCAAAAGAATCATAGTAGAGCTGCTTAACATCTAAATCAGACAAGCAAACCAAAATAACAGAGCAAAACAAGAAGAAAAGCATTAGGCTAATTTGATGCAAGTGCCTAAAGCTGAGCACCAGTTCAGATGTGACTAGTAGTTATACAGTCACTAGGATGAAAATGCAGAAGCTATCATTGCTAATAAGCATACATAATTTTTTACCCTGTTCCAAGAGCCACATTCTGCCTTATTTTAATTTTATATGCACTAAGCACGGGGAAAACCACTTCCCAGTATGTGGGGTGGGGGTGGGAGAGGAAGAAAGAGACCATTTACTTCAAACTGAATACAGGATTCAGTACAGTCAAGACTTCACCCTCTGGACTTCGCAGCTGCTCCACTGATCCTCACCTGGCTCCAACTTATGGAGCAAACCTGTAATCAGCCACACAAACAGCAAGAGGCAGACAAAGACGTTTTCCTGTCCAGGAGGAGAAGTGTCCCTTTCCGTCTTCATGAATTCCCCACCCGATGCTTCAGCTGTAGGATAGGGAACCATCATAACAACAGTGGGGGTAGGGGAGAGGGCTGCTGTACGAGTTCATTGAAGGCATACGGACAAACTTGGCATAACCCTGGTTATTATTCATTTGGTAGAAGCCCTGGAGCACTTTCTGCTCATGACTTGCAAAAGAAGTGAATCAATGCGAAGAGTTTGCAGAGGTTCACTAGAGAGACAGCCTCTCACCAGCCTCGACAAACTTAGGTCAAGGGTACAGAAGTATTGGCGAACGAAAATCCCGCTGACGCTAATAAGAAAAGTTAACATTTCCTGCCCAAAAGTACACCGAAAGAAAACAAAACCGAAGTTTACCTTCTCTTGAGCTGACTTTACAACACTAACAACTTGTTTAACTGCTAGCTCAAGTGGTTCTGGTGGGTCATCTTCCTCAAACGTAAGCAACTGTGAATCCTACGAAAGAAGGAAAAAAAAGTAGCATCGTTAGGTGACAAACCCATCGCTTGAAAACAAGTGATAAAAATGCACTGCCAATGAAATTCCTGGAAGAACTGGAGACAGAATCGCAAATGTATGTCAAAACTTGCGTGTCTTAATTAAGGTGCACGACACCTCACTACATAATACCGGGGAGAGCCTGAAAACCTATACTTCGGACGTAACTATGGGCCTAATCATAACTCATCTTTCTTTCTCTGTAGCAGAATATCAAGGTACACAGCACAGTGCAGAGCAAAGCCCATGAGCGGCGACAGAGTTCAGTGAAACTGCTCTTCTTGAGTAAGGATTAATCAGTGCTGTAGTTTTAAAAGGCGTTTTTCGTTTGGCCTAATAATAGGGCTGCACTAGGCTATGCCAAAACTAAGAAAACCCAAATATCTCACAGAGGCGAGGCAAGAAGCCTTCCCCTCCCCGATCCTTCCTTGTGTGTGACGGTAGGCAGTGATGACAGCTACGCAGTCTTCACAATAGACAGCAAGGAAAAGACAGTGTGTACCTGTTTTGGCAGTGAGGTCATACTTTCAGAGACATCAGCACTCGCATTCTCCACCTGCTAGCCACACCGAGCGGTCAGTGCCGCTTCCCTCATCACCCGAGGTTGTTTTGCACGCAGGAATTTCGTCAGCAGTGCGCTCCTGACATTGTTTTGGGAGGCTGACAGCGGGAGCCACGCCACGCTGCAGTGCCAGGCAGTGAACTCATCGCAAGAGACGGCTCCAGCTGCTCTCCCAGGGAGGGAGGGCGTGCGTGCCCCTGTCAAAGTGGCTTTGGTCTCCGGCCAGGGACGGGAAGCTGCCGCTTGTTTCTAGTTACTTTCAGTTCCTAGCACCTGTGCCCAAGCTGTCTGGGCTGTCCTCTTCCGCAAGCCCAAGACAAACCTTCGTTTCTTAGCGCAACCCATGCTCTTCTGAAGCGCACCAGGCAATTTGAGAGGGCAGACGAAGTATTTTCTTTCCGCTGCCCTAACTTACGGTGATGTCTGGAAAGCGTTAAACTGCTTTCCTTATCTTTCACACACACGTGTTGCCCCGCTTCTCCCTTCTCCCCCGGCCTGACACGTGACACGTATGAAGAAAGCATGCTGGGGCCGCCGGGAGACGAACCTCCCAGACCTAAGGGAGAGGGCTGCGCACAAATTCGGAGACCTGGGTACACGCCGCTTCCTAGAGAGTTTAGCCTCAGCATTTTCCACTGACACAGCAAGGGTGCAGTCCTCAGGACCAGGGAATTAGGTTGCCACGGCCTCGCCTAACCCCTTCGCCTCTACGACCCGGGCATTACCATTACAAATCCTCGAGCAGCGGGATGCCCGCGCTCCGCCTTTTGCAAGAAGGGTAGGATAGGATGGGAAGGGATGCCACCTTTTCTGCATTTATCTGACCCGGGTTAAAAGCAAACTGATGAAAAACTGAGAAGCCCACCATCCCGCGGCGGTCTGGAGAAAGCCAGCCCTCCGCGTCGCACCGACACGCGGGCGGGTTCAGCGCGGCCTAAGACGACACGAAGGAAGCCCAGCTCTGCGAGTTACTTGACGAAGGACCGGCCGCGGGCCCCGTGCCGGCGCCCAGGGCTAGAAGTTTCCGTCGTTTCTTCCTCCCCGCACCCCAACAATGCTATCGGCCGGGCAAGGCCCTGCCAGGGGCCGCGGGGGTCACGGCTTTCCTCCCCGTCCTTCCCTGCTCCCACAGCGCGCCTCTGGCCGGCTCCTTCCTGCAAATTCCTGCCGAGCGGCAACCAGGCGTATGTATATACACATACACACACACACACACACGCGCATACATATATAGGCCACGCGTATGCACATGGAGGGGCGGTAACGCAGCGGCAGGCGCTGTCAGCACCCCGCAGATCTTTGGAGCAAGCCCCAGCGTCCCCACGGCCGCTCCGCGCCCCGGGCGGGCTGAGCCCC
>VZTL01050559.1:2174-14561 GCA_013400535.1 Scopus umbretta | reverse complement strand
CGGCGGGAGGGAGCGGGGCTGGCGGTGGGCGCCTGGGGCGCCGGCTGCGGCCGGGGCAGCCGCTGCCGGGCGGGTTCGTGTGCGCCCGGAGCCGGCGCTTCTCGGAGGAGTCGTTTGCCGCATCGGGCGGTGCTGTGGGCAGAACGGGGCGAGGAGAGCGCTGCCGAGGGTGGGCAAAAAGGGGGAGTTTCAGTAGAGGCGGCGGGACAGGAGAGGCGTTCAGGGGCCCGGGAAAGACACGGGTGTCAAGCAAAGTAATTTTCGCCGTTGTTCACGTAACGAAAGGATTCTCCCTGACATCAGCGTTACTGCGTGATGTCGTTTGCGCACTAAGAAGCAGCTGCAAATGAAAAAAACCAGCGAACGGGCCCAGGACAGATAAACGTGTTAACGCCTGCTCGCGGGCGGAGCAGGACCGGTTACAAAACAGGCCTGACGCTTTCCCCAAAGAAAGATCATACAACCTTTGTGTTCCAGAGACTGAACCTGGTTTATGTCAGAATTACAAAGTCCAGCGGATAAAATTGCCACGCTGCCCCTCGGTAGCAAATGGGTCTTCCGCGAAGGCACCCCTTCACGGAGCAGGGTAACGCTGGAGGGTCTGCGACCCGCCTTCCCGCTCACCGCTTCACAGCACCGCGGGAACAACGAAGGAGATTACGAGGCATTTTATTTGTCCCTCTGCTTCCTATCAGAGGGCGAATGCAAGCTTCCCTTTTCTTCCTGGTGCCGCAGCGTCTCCTCTAGCGAGGATGTCAAACTCGCCGGTAGCAGAAAAAACGTTGCTGCGTTTCATTGCGATCTGCGGCCTGGAGCGTAAATTCAGAGCCAAGTACTTTCTGCAAACCGTGGTGAATGGCTGTTGTTATCAGCAGGAGGTTTGCGATAAAGGGGAGGAAATTGTCTTTTGATAGTAAACAAAAGTTTCATAATTATTTCTGTCACATTCAATTTTACTAAGTTCCTGTTTGGTTTTCAGAGTGCTACCTTATCAGCTCATCGCTATTTGTGTCTTCGTTTTTTGTCTGCTTTTCTTTGCCTGCTCTGTTTCTTTCACAGTGACCTTCCTTATCCGTGGCAGCTCCCAGCCGATGAACCTCACTTGTATGTTTTGCCCAATCCACGCGCTAAAACAACCAGCGATTAAGTCATTGAGGTTGGTAGTGAAATGTCATTGTAAGTGCTTGCTCCGCTCGGGTTTAGGCTATTGCCACTGCAGCTGTCGAGGGCAAAAACATCTTTTCCTTGCTGGAAACTGGAATTCCAGACCAGCGGAGTGCGTGCCATGGATCACAGAGGGGAGTTACTGTGGGTCCTGCGGTGCCTGGCTCTGGCCTGCCTCCTGAGGGAGTGCTGCAGATGGCAGGTGCTGAGGCACAGAAGCTGTGTGGGCTCACAGACCAGGCAGCAAAAGCTTGTTTGCTGGACATTCTCAAGCAAATTCACAGCTAGAAGCAGAGGTAAAAAGAAAAGGGAAGTGAGTGTATTACAGAATCACTGAATGGTTGGAGGTGGAAAGTCTTTGGAGGTCGCCGGGCCCAACTCCCCTACTCAAGCAGGGCCAGCCAGAGCTGGTTGCCCAGGACCACGTCCAGATAAGACCGCTTTTGAATATCTCCGAGGACTCCACAACTTCTCTGGGCAACCTGTTCCAGTGCTTGGTCACCCTCCCAGTGAAAAAGTGTTTTTCCTTATGTTCAGAGGGAACCTCCTGTGTTTCAGTCTGTTGCCTTTGTTCTGTCACTTAGGCACCACTGAAAAGAGCCTGGCTCCACCTTCTTTGCACCATCCCTTCAGATATTTATACACACTGATAAGATCCCCCCTGAGCCTCCTCCAGCCTTTCCCCCCGCCCCCCAGTTCTCTTAGCTTTTCCTCATGGGAGAGATGCTTCAGCCCCTTAATCATCTTAGTGGCCTTTCACTAGGTTCTCTCCAGCACTCCAGGTGTGGCCTCACCAGTGCTGAGTAGAGGGGAAGGATCACTTCCCTCAGCCTGGTGGCAACACTCCTCCTGATGCAGTCCAGGATGTCATTAGCCTTCTTTCCTGTAAGGGAATGTTGGCTCATGTTAGCATTGGTGTCCACCAGGACCCCCAGGTCCTTTCTGCAAAGCTGCTTCCCAGCTGGTCGGCCCCCAGCGTGTACTGGTGCACGGGGTTATTCCTCCCTGGGTACAAGACTTTGCACTTCCCCTTGTTGAACTGCATGAGGTTCCTGTCAGTCCGTTTCTCCAGCGTGTCAAGGTCCCTCTGGATGGCAGCATGACCCGCTGGTGTATCAGCCACTCCTCCCAGTTCTATGTCATCTGCAGACCTGCAGAGGGTACGCTCTGCCCCACCATCCAGACCATTACTGAAGCTGTTGAACAGGATTGAACCCAGTATTGACCCCCGCTGTACACCACTAGTTAGAGGCCTCCGACTAGACTTGGTTCCACTGATCACCACCCTCTGGGTGCTGCCATTCAGCCAGCTTTCAATCCACCTCACCGTCTGCTCATCCAGCCCATACTTCATCAGCTTTTCTATGAGGATCTTATGGAAGACAGTGTCAAAAGCCTAGGTAGACAATGTCCACTGCTCTCCCCTCATCTACCAAGCCAGTAGTTTCATGTAGGAGTTTATCAAGTTGGTCAAACATGACTTCCCCTTGGTGAAGCCATGCTGACTACTGATGACTTTCTTGCTCTTCATGTGTCTGGAAATGGTGTCCAGGATTAGCTGCTCCATAGTCTTCCCAGGGATAGAGGTGAGACTGACTGGCCTGTAGGTGCCAGGGTCCTGCCTTTCTTGAAGCTAGGAGTGCCATTTGCTTTCCTCCAGTCCTCATGCACTTCTCCCAACCACCGTGATCATTCAGTGATCGAGAGTGGCCTTGCAATGACATCTGTCAGCTCTGTCTGCACTTGCGGGTACACCCCGTCAGGGCCCATGAACTTACATATGTCCAGATTGCTTAAGTATTCCCTGACCTGATCCTCTTCCACCAAGGGTACACCTTCTTTGCTGTGGACTTTCATCTTGGTCTCCGGGGCCTGGGATTCCTGAAGGGCTTTTACATCAAGATTTAATACACTATTTATGAATATGGGGGCTAGGCCTCTGGGAGAAGGAACAGGTTGTTGCCTGAGAAGCGATTTGATCATTTGGTGTTATAAATAGATTGTCCACATTTGCACCTTTAAGCTGCAAACTTGACAGGGCCAGAACATGGTTTTATCTACTGTAGTTAGTTTACTGTATGGGCATACAAAGAATGGGCTACTCAGAGGTCAAAGCACGTGCCTGGGACACAGGGAAATCCCATGCTCCATTGACTGACCTGCTGCCTTCTGCCTGCCTAACTCCAGGCAGGTGATTTAGAGTATACCTACTAAGGAACAAGCTGCCGAGATCGCCAGAGATCCACAACAAGAGCCATATTGCTATGTCAGCACAGCATCATACATACGTTAATTCACCCTGCTGAGAGACCAGATTTATTAGCCAGGCACATTCATTTTAAGATCCAAGCCAGTGTCTTTGCTCAGTATTGCATGGTGCTGCTCCAGCTTGCCTGCAGGTAGCTCAAAGATTCCGAATATAGCACCGCAGACAAACCTGCCCCTGGCTTGTCCCATGTTCCAGTTCCCCATACATGCCATGTAGACAATTTTCTTTATCTGACAGGAATTTTGTGAGTCTAATTAGCGAATATGAAATGACAAGAAAGAGTAGAAGATTACACTGAGATATTAAAACAGTTTTTCTTTACAGAACTTTATCAACTAACTCTTTACTAGAAATATTTCACATTTTTACTTTCTAGATATAGCAAAAATATGTGGCAGCTAATATTTAATTATTTTCTTTTTTCATGCACCTGTGAACTTGGAATAGTCCTCTCTGAACATCCAGGACCTTACCCATCAAAGCATAGCTCTGGGGATGCAATTAGTAAAGTAATTAGTTTTTCATAATTCCATGTACTTTGAAGCTGGGAACTGTGATTCTGACTTGCTCCTAGGCTCTGCTATGTGCCGTATTTCTATTAAGTAACTTCTGTATTTCCCAAACCCCAGCTTTTCTTTTAATTGGCAAGCGTGTATCTCTGACAGCGTTGGTTGCAAAGCAAGTTTAAAAAATGCAAAGTGAGTGAGATTGATACAGAGTTGATTTCACTAGGGTTCTGGAACAAGAGAGTTATAAATGCATCATTCATCGCAGCTACCTCACATGTCCTGGTTTAGTCCTTTGAAGTACAAATTTTGTTAACCATTTCACTCTGTGTTGCAAGGACAAGAAAACTGCAGGCCTGTAGCTTACTCTGGCCTAGCCTATGCTTGAATGTTTTGCTGGTAGAGCTACCCTAGGCACAAGAACAACAAAGAAATATCTCGCTATTAACTAGTGCTGCCAGGTTCATCATACATCTGAGTTTCCAGAGATGCTTTTTTTCACCCCCCAGACAGAATGTGGGCAGAATTTTAGGACTTTGACTATTTGTTTGAAATTTCCAGATTTGTTGGAGGTGGGTGGTGCTAGATCTGAGGCTACCCTGAGTCCCGAGGTATAGATATAAGCAAAGGGAGCAGGATGAGATCATAGTTACTTAATCAATTTCACTTTTAAAGCTATAAGCAGAACAATGACAAAATAATAAAAAAAAGCCGTAGGTTCAATCACTGCAATTAAATGATCACTTACACAATTACAATGCACAGAGATAAAATCAATCCAAACCTTTCCCACCAATTCTCTGCCTCTGAGCCCCAGTGTATTTTTTTTACATACATGAAAGAAAGAGAAGGTTTGAAGAGGCCCTACATGCAGTCTAACATGAAGTCTGAAACAAGTGCTTTGTCAGTACAGTATAAAAGTGTAAGTGGTACTTATTTTGGCCAAACTGCACATCAGCCAGCAGAGCTTTTTCCAGTGTCCCAGGACTCAGTGGGATGCCACCTTTACCTATGAAGTGGCTACAGCCATGTCTTCATTTTGAGATTGTGCTAGCATAACAGTCAGCCTGAGGTGATAGCACTGCACACTCTTAATTGACAGCTCTGGTGGCAGAAGTAGACCTGTTAATCCTCACACCTGAAGTGTGACCCCTAGGCATGTTACTTCCCATGGAAGAGGGGACCACTCCCCCTTTCACGTGCAGCATTTCAGCCTCTCTGCCACTCTTTTACCTGCCAAGCCAGAGGCAGGTAACAGGCACATCCTTCTGCCTGCTGACTGTGGCAAGTTTGCTCAGGAGTTGTGGGGCAAGGAGAGGCACAATGCTAAAGCCAGAAGATGAGTTCCTCCGCTTGGTCCTGCCCTTACATGTACTCGCCAGTCTGTTTTCTGTAGCCCCTTCCTAGATGAGATTCAGCATGCATGACCCATCTTGTCTCACATGACTCAACATACCAGAAACGTTGTCCCTTCTTTGCAACAGCCGTCTGAGAAAGAGAGTGTTGGGTGTGCAAAGGGCTGGAACAAGGGCAAGGTGGGATGCCCAGAGAAGCCTTGTTGGAAGACTGTCAGGAGTCTGGCACCAAGGGAGGTGCAACTGAGAAAGCTTTCACAACTAGGAGGTGGCATGAGGGCAAGGAGGCTAGCACTGGGCTGGCTCTTGATCTGGAATAACTCCCCCCACCTCCTCTTCCAGAGAACATCTTCTTCTTAATGAAGTCTTGGAGTCTTGCTCCATACAAAAAAGGGTCTGAGATGATGATATCATTAGACTTCACTTTGACTAATTACTGTTGGTTTTGGTTCTTTTGCAAAATCAGGAGATATCTGATCTATCCAAGAACTCATCTCTATTGAAAAAAAAGTAATAGATCCACCATGACCTCATAGTAGAAGAACTGCAATTCGTTTAGATCCCTTAGTTCTTCTTTGCCCACATGCCTACATCTCTTAAGTGCTTAAGAAGGCACGCTGCCAGAAGCTGAGTTTTTCATTAGACCATAAAATTGCTCTTATAGCTTTGTTATTATATATGTTCTTAACATACAGGCATGGTCCTAAAAAAAATCTTGAAAAAATAACCATGCCCCATAAATATACAAGTTGATAAATTGGCTGTTTCAAAACAAATGGGTCACAATGTTTTATTCTGACCAAACATAATTTCAAGTTATGTATTCAGGTATAAAGCAAAACTGCAGAGCCATGTTTCAATCCTATCAGAGCAACCATGGACCCAACTTGGTACACCTTGGATACTTGTACTTTCTTTTAAAGCCATTCTTGCACCAAAAATACAGCCTATCAAGGAAAAAACAAAATTAACATAAGAAAGCACACAAATAACAGCACCACGGTCTTTATATTCATTGTAGCACATCAGTATTTCACCCATTAATCTTAGAAGTCTCATCATTTTGTCATAACTATTTTGCTTTTCTCTGTAGGAGCACACTTGTCCAACTCTCCAATATCTGGTAAATAATCTATTCCTAAGTGGTCACAACTTTGCAAAAGGAACAAAGGCTAACAACAGACATTTTGTCTGGAATTGCTGATTGTTTCTTTTACTACTTGATTCTGGCACTGCAGTGAAAGAGGGAAAAATATTTTTGAGAGTATTATTTTTTCTATGACAACGACTCTTCAAAAATATATTTACTAGACTTCAGTAAAATACCGTGAGTTTTTAGAAACTAAAACATGACAGACAAGCTTCTTTTATTTTCTTCATTATTTTCACCTGCTGGAGCCAGTTCTATTCTCTCCACCAGAGAGTGCAAGTATCACCAGAGGTGATGGTGCTGGGATGGAGAGATTGCTATACTGTAGGCAGTATTGTGAGCTGCCTTCCTCAAGGACGGCAGCCTAGACATGATGGGTGATTCCAGCTACGTGAAGTTTCGTGCCTATGGCGTTATTTAGGCTCAGAGTTAACATTGTGCCCAAATGGATAAGACTTCCTATGCCCAACATAAAGCTGAAGAATCTCCTTGACAAGGAGCCACTGGAGAGATTCCTGCCTCTCCTTCTGAATCTTGGGCTCCAGACTAGGAGGCGCTGACTTCCCAGGGACATGCGTTTCTCCCATGCAGTACAAACACTCATATGCTCCTCAGACACATGCTTGAGGACACAAAGACCAACTGGCTCTGGGAATGCTGTGCATCAGAAGGAAGAAAGGACTTGGTAAGTAGTAAAAGGGATCTTCAAGTTTTAGACTGAGAGCAAAGGCATTTCAAGCAATGTTGTAGGAAATTAATAGCAAGAGTATGAAATAAAGGCTTGTGAAAAATCTCAAAACCCACACCTTCCTAGAAAAACAGTGTTCTGCACCTAGAACAACAGTGAAAATGCTCCAACTCGGCTAGACGGCTAAGAAAATCCAAGGGTGTGTACCAGTTTTGTGTTGCATGTCACCCCAGAGCACACCCCTATGGGTATGGTGCTAAGGCTAAAATACTTAAGAGTCTGGAGTGCGTGGGTACAGGCTCACTCACAAGATGGTTACACAAATCCTGCCAGTTACTTGAAGGAGAGTGCAATGTGTTATAGCACAGGCAAAGGGTAAAAAGCTTTTAACTCCTCAGTCACGAGTTCACAGTATGTTCAAGTCCATTGACTATATGTTATCAAAATAGGTGTTAAGCTACAAGTAATCCTCTTGCATTTTCTCAGACAACTGTCCACACTCCAGAAACCATTGGGATAGACTGGCTTCCTCCCTGACAGTCACAACAGGGAGTCAAGGACTGAAGAGTCTGGAGATGTGCCTCATCACTCCCAGCTGTCAGTTAGGCAGAAACTGTGCTGCTTCGTGAAGGAAATACTGGAGAAGACAGCTTCTAGGTAGAAGTGTATTACAACATGCCTTTGACCTAACAGGAAACTTTCTCCAAACTCAGTGATTGCTGTGTAACAGAGCTATATTTAAACACAGTTACATGCATTTTTATATACATACATACATATATATAGAGAGAGGGGGGTTTGCCTTCTGTGTGGTGCTTTCAAGTGTGGCTCTTCAGGGGATGTGTGATGTTGCAGTCTTTTGTTTCTGGCTCCTCCTAGTGCCTGTACACAGTGTTAAAAGACACATAATAAATTATAGGATCATCTCCATAAAATGAAGGTTCTATGTGAGTTTCAAATCTCATTTTTAATATTGGTGATTCTCCTCCAGGCTTATTCAGAGTGACAGTTTGGTATTTTTACAGGTTTTTCTTCTCATGCTCTTAAAAAACGCATTTACATGCCTCCATCAAATCTCTCCTGAAACAAGTAATCTGAATGCAAGCTAACAAAGCTAAGTTTCCTCCTTGTGGCATTGGGCTGCTGAGTTGTTTGATGAGTGAAGAAGAGGCAGCAGCAAATAGCAGCTGCCTTCTTAATCACAGCCCTGGGCTGCCACGCAGAGAGGAAGTCTTTACCTTTCCCCCTATGGGTGGGAAAAGCTATGTCTGTTCTGACAGTAACTGGACTCCGCGCAGGGTGCCCCGCAGAGCAAGAGATGTGTATGAAGCCAAGGACTGAAGCTGAGGAAGGAGTAAGTAGGATGGTGGTCAACAGAGCTGTATTTACTGTTCTATAGGTTTTCCTCTGGTTTTAGATCCCCCTCTTTTTAGGATCCACAGGTGCAGATGGTGAGGTGGGGAAACTGTGAATGTATCCCCACAGGTATAGCTGACACACCTGGTGAAGCCCTCAGGATGTGTAGTTTTCAAAGCCTCTTCCAAGAGGGCCCAAACTTCCTCCAATACAATGCTGTAGGGGAAATATTATTAAACAATCTTTTGGGAAGTTTTTCGTCCCTGAAACTCTTTCATAGACTTCATAGCACAGCGGAACAGATGCAGTTTCTTGTCAGCCAATAAGGGTTAGAAGGTGTCAAAACTCAGGGACTCCTAGCTGTTCATTAGGGAAGGAAGGAAAAAGCGGGAACCGAAGAGCCATATTCATCACAAATGACACCTTAAAACAAAGGCTGGTGTTTTTTTTTTTCTTGTTTTGGCAGGGCCACAGCATGCTCTCTTCTGTATCTTTATGTTCTTCTGCTGTTATCATCCTGCTCTCTCACACTTCTGGCTTGTTGCCCTTTGTTCCTTCAGCTACCTGCCTGTGAAGCCTGCAAATCTCAATATGGTCTCCTCCTTCCAGCAGAAGCATCCCTGGATGCTAGTCATCTCAGCAGGTCATGCTGCTTCATCACTGCCTCATTTTTAACACCAGTGCACTTCATTGGAGAGATATATGTTTCTGGATGAGAACCTGTGGCCTAAAATATCAGCTTAAGCTAACAATTACAACCAGGGCTCCATGACATCAAAGAACAGTATCCATCCTAAGTTTTGGACTGACAAGACATTAAGAAATAGTTAAATAATTAAGAAATTATCAAAACTGCAGAGGCAAATTAAAGCAAATTCTTTGTTAACAGAAACTGGTGTTGCATTCGATGTGCTCTTTCAACACATATAAAATGGAGGGGAAATAAAAGTTGTGTATGTTGCTTCATTGCAGCCAACACCATGAAAATTTCTATTGCCAGAGTATTTCAGGACTGGAAATAGAAATTTTGTCCATGTAGGTCCAATAGTAAAAATTATCCTGTTAGTGTTTGCGTAGTGAAAAAAGAGCGATAACTAGAAACATCCTGTGAATGGAAGAGTAAGTAAAAGTTACTGGCTTTGCAGAGCAAAGAATGAAGGAGATGGCTGCAACTAGAACAAAAAATAACCATGAGAACAGTCGCAATGCTCATGGCATTATGAGTTATTTCTTATCATTTTGGTATGCTTCTAGACTTTTATGTCAAGTATAGGTTGTATGGTGTCTAGAGCAGACATTTTCTGTGAAGCGTTTAAGCAGATGTTGGACTGCTCTGAAACAGTAATGGAGAGAGGACCATATGCAGATCTTTACTGGATGGAGAAAGAGTTGGAGGAGTTCCTTATGCTGAAAGGAGAAAGAGGGAGCCAAACCTTTGGTGATTTACCACTCTTACTATTCAGCTCCCCTGCCTCTCCTTGCCTTTTCCACAGCTCATCTAACTTCTGATGTGCAGGGATGCTCCACAGAGGAAAAGGACAGAAGCCCTTTGTCCCTGTTTTCAAAGAGATTTTAAGGAGCATCAAAGACCCAAATCCTCTTGACCTTGGAGTGCCCTTTCAACCCTTGATTCTGACCATTTCGCAGACCTGGTACTTCAGCTCTGCCATATGTTTCTCCTGACCTACTGCCCCACTTACTCTGACAAGATAGTACACATGCACATGGTGACAAGCAGTGGGGTAAAAAGCACAGATAATTGTTCAGCACATGCTCTTCCTGCAAATCTTATCCTTCCCACTAAGACCATTCTTTGCTACCCAGTCGGTGATTTTTACGGAACTTGGAGATACGTTGGAGCTTAACTCTTGAGACCTTGTCTCCTCTATTAAATGTGAGTGAAATTGGTCAACAGGTTCAACCAAACTGTACAAATTAAAAATGGCAAAGGACAGCAAATGTAGAGTCGAAGAAGTTGAGAAAACTGGCCTAAGAGTTTTCAGAGATAGGTCTCATGTACTTCAAGAGATGAGCCTAGTAAACCCTGTTCCCAAAAGATAAGAGGGAAATACATGCAGCAAAACTGCTTTCGATGAGAGCACTGCAAAATACCGTAAACATTCCTGACTGTATTTTCAAACATCTGGTTCAATCAAGTTTTAGATGAAAGAGATACTCAGTTGATGTAACCTTGCTTCCACAAAGTCCCATTTTAACCACTGATTGCATAGGAACCAGAATTTGGGCTGTCCTCAAGTTTTTAAGAGATTGTCTCAAGCAGTTGGTTTTCTTCTATTTTCCAGTAAAAAAATTAAGTGGGACACTTACTAAAACAAACAACAAGCCATTATTTTAGTAATGTAAAAACTATCATTTACATCCAACAAATAGATCAAAAGATGCTCTTTTATAAACCAAATTCCCATCCCACAAACATGATGGTATGTACAATAACATCACACTTTGCCAAGAGATTCCAGTATATGACACAGTAATTAAAAAGAAACAAAGTGTAAGTTTATTGGACGCCAACATTTCTTAGTCAAGATCTAAGTAAAGAAAACACACAGTAGAAAAAGTTGTACAAAGCAGCAATGGGTTTACATTACATTAAAGAAAAAGTTACCATAAGCTATTAAGTCTCAGTCCTAAAAAAAGTAAAACCCCATCCTTAATTAAAATTCAACACTGGTGTATTGAACTGATGTACAATGACTATACGGTATACAGGATTATAAGACCAGCTTCTTTTGTCTTACCTCTATAATCCCTTCAAATGACAAGTGATTTTGTGTAACTAATTGGAAAATTGTATAGCAAATATATTGGATAATTCTAGAAACTATAGGAAACTATTCCCCTGTACCTAAGCACTAAAAGTGATCCCATTTTCCTGCTTTTTAAAAAGGGACACTGTCAAGAATAAGCCTTAAAACGTGTACTTTATATGTACTTCGCATGTTACATTGCAAAAGATAGTTTGTTCTGGTTTTATGTACACATTTTAATTAAAGATGCTGCTGCAGTAGTGGGAAGCTTATGTCTTTAAAAGGCAATGTGTATCACTGATAAACTGGAAAAGACAAAATAGATTGAGTCCTTTATTCTGGAACAGTGAGAGAAAAAGCAATATGCAAAATAAGCTCAACCCACAAAATTCAGATACCCTTTTCAGATATCCTTGCCAATAATTGAGGATGCCCTTAATAGGCATATTCATGCCCAAGCAGCTCAAGTGTTATGACTCAAATAATTTTTAAATTCTTTGATTTTATTAATATCAAGTATTCTTGATACAGATAAGTACATTTACTGTATACAACTTTTCTCTTGATAGTGTCCCTTTATGTACAACAGTTATAGTACAGTTTTTCACAAGTCATTTTAAATAAATGAAAAATCAATGACATTAAAAAAATACTATCAGGCTGTGTTCAACAACAACAAAAAAGGTTTTAACACTGATTCATTAACAGCAACATTAAAAAAAAAAATCCCTAAGCTTGCTTTGATTTTTATCTAAATCTTCTGGTAGGAAAATGTAAACAATTTTATTGAACAGTATAGGCACATGCCAGATTACAGGCTCATGCCATGTATTTGCACCCTCACTGTTAGTGCCAAGAAGGTAGGCATAGTCTGTCCTTATCCCATGTGAGGAACTTCTAGTTTTATCACTGGAAGCTTGGAACAAAAACAGAGTACATCTAGCTTCAAACTAAACCCGCATGCCCTGCTTGGGGGAAAACAAACAACATCAGACATAAAAAATCTACTGGATGTCACTAGAAGGCCTGCCTAAATAGGAAATGCAGGAACAAGTCTCTTACAGCTGTGTTTTGGTTCACAGATAAGGCTACACCTCCATTTCGAAATACGAACTCTAGTGTAACCTACTG
>VZTL01050558.1:46840-104585 GCA_013400535.1 Scopus umbretta | reverse complement strand
AGATTTGGGGGAACCAAACAGCTCAGCCGGGGGAGAACTGAGTAGGAAGCGGCCTGATTGCCATGGGGACAGAACGAGAACAGATGTGGCAGTGAAGGCAGAGTGGTACTGAGCTGTGCTACAGCTCTCCAGCACTATCAAAATATTGTTTGAAGGCATTTATGGGGCATAGTAAAGCAAGTAATTACTTGCCCTGTGAAGATACTTTTCCTTTTTATCTATTGTTCCACTTAGGTATTACCTTCCTTTACACTGATTTGTGATTTTTAGCTGTGGAATTCTTTTTACTAGCCAAAAAGATTTTACAGTTTTCCTGTATTGTGGGTTGGTGCTCTGGTCTTCTGGACTTCAGATCTAATGAAAACTCCACAAGAGGTATTTTCTAATCTTTCTGGAGAAATTTATCTTCCCAAGGGTCACATTTTTCTAACAAACTGTAATGTTTTCTTTTGAAAAATGTTTTCCAATTTTAAATAAATGTTTTAGATCAGAGGGTACAGCTCCTATGTATAAATGGAGTTTTAGAGCTGAAGTTTTGTTTGGTTTTTTTGTTTGTTTTTTGGGGTTTTTTTTGTGAGCTTAAGTGTTTGGTATTTTTAAGCCATCCAGGTTTCTGGAACATCTTAACATTTGAGACCATGCATGTTTTAAAAATTGCTCGGGTTTAGAACAGATTCAAAGTATCAAGGGATTTCATTAAAAGCATTCAAGAGGTCATCTTTTCAAAGAGTTAGATTCTAAAGTTCCCCTGGATACATTATTTGTTGTAAAGCAGTGGTTTGTTACAAAGCCTAAAAAATTGAAGTTTAGTTTTAGTAAAATATTTTGTTTCATATTCCACAAAAAATGTGGCAAGCTACTACTAAATTATGACATTTGCAGCAATACTGTATATCATGATTAGGAGAGACTATAGTCTGCATTTTCAGTCTCGCAGATTTTTACAGTGACAGGGAGATAAGCTCTTAGGCATGAGAAAGGTCCAGAACGTAACGATTGCTAATCCTGTTGTACAAATAAGATCTGATGAGTTGGAAAGTATCGTGACATCTTTATGCATTGGAAAAATACCACCTTGATTACTTATTTGGATGCTAACAATACCACTTAGTGTGTAGGGTTTTTTACAGTAAGATCTGAAATGGGGCAAAATTAATTAAAAGAAGCCAGAGGGTTCCAATTTTCCCAAGGAATTCTATGACTCTTTTACTGGCATCTCTTAAATGCTGTTTCTTAAAACAGATCATAGCATGTGTGATGTTCCTGCAGTGCCACACCCCAAGGGTGCTGTAAGGCATAAAACAAAAAGGTTACTTTAAAGGAATATAGCAATAACAAGAAGTATTGTATTATTGCAGTGCTTATCTGTGTGACAAATAAAAAATTCTTTTCCCTCCTCATTTGATAGACAGAAGTTAGAGTATTTAAATAGAGAAGGGATATTATGAAATAACCCTCCAAGAAAACTCACAGACATTATGTATGTTGTCAAAAGTTTCCAAGTTGTCACGAGCCAAGGGACTAAACATAGTGGTATGAAAGAGAGAGCTACTGAGTTGTGAGAGTCAATGATGCACTAGACTCCAGATTGCTGGAAGGACTAAGCATTTGAGGTTTTTATCAGTCTCATCTTTTGTGAATTTGCTTACCACTGTCTATCTGTTTTCTCAGCCTGTGGCTACTTGACAAATTTGAAGATTCTTCTCCTACCTTCCTTTTATCACCAAATCCTAGGATCTGCTGATAGTCAGGGTCAGAAGGTTAGTACTTTGTGCTTAGTCTAGAGAAATCTGTTTTCTCTTGTGCTTGTAGAACCCACCAAGGGAGAGGGGTTTTAGTATGGAGCTACAGATTTTTCACAATGTTAATTTACTTTTGTACATTACTTTACAACGCAATTAAAAAAATGGGGTAAGATGGTACATATGTATCTAGTAGTGTCCCAGCTGGCATGCTGAGATCCTCTGTTGATGCTGGGAAACATGACTTCTAGTTCCACTGCTGTAATGTTCATGCATTTAATGCTAAACAACAACTGGGTAAAAGACAGACACTCCAGTTAACATGGACTTGAACTCAAACTGACATTTTCATAGGTGAGTCCAGTATAGTTGGTCATAGCCTGCTTGATGTCCTTTATGGTTTTTGCATTACCATAGCATAGTAACAGGAGAAAGATTTTTCCTACACTCTTTAGCTTATGGTGGTCTTCTGAGAGCTGAGGAAGAAAAGAAGCCCAAGTCTCCTATTCCAAGAGTGTGGGCATGTATTACATTATAAGAAAAAGTGGACACCCTTGGCAATGTCTCCTGACAGCCCAAAATGAGTACCTGAGTAGGATTATGGTGATTCTGGAGAGTATGCTTCCTAAATTGTTCTTTTGTCTGTAAGTTTTAAATTTTATTTGCCTCCCATCTCTGGAGACAAAGTATGTGGTCTGAACCTCACCTCACATGACCAAATAGCCCTATGAGATTGTTAGTACCTTATCTCATCCTGGAACATATGCAGATTTTACTTCTATGTTTTAAATATTATTGTATTTTACAGAATAACAAGAAGTTATAGCGCAAGGAAACCTCAGACTACACTGTGGAAACTAACCTGAGTTTTGAGGATATATTGTGTTTCTGATGTATATACGATTCACAACATTTGGTATCACATGTTCTTGGTTTCAGTTCTTGCTGATCTGTAGTACACACAGGAGAGATCAATTCCAAATGCCTTGACCAAGAAGGGAAAAGCTTCAATGGCAGTTCATGCTTCATTAGATACCAGAGAATCTCCATGGAAGCAACTCCTATAGGGGATGAATTTTCTACTATCTATTTCAAGATACCTTACCTTCTTTGGATTAAATACAGAGAAGGCACGCAGGAGTCCTGGCACACAAGAAGTTACTGAATGTCTGAACTGATGACTGTAAACAATCCAATTTACTAAGTTTAATAACTTACTCGTGCCCTGAGAGTTGTTGAAGCTGAATCATCTGCCTTGCTTTTACAGCAGGGAAGAAACATATGTGTGTGTTATCACAGGTCAGCTGATAAGGCATACCTTGCTGTCAGTAAGTTCATTGTTTGTCTTTCTCTGTCCAAAGCCAACTTCCTCATTGCAGAACTCTGGCCTTCCCTGGAATTGGGCAGACTAGCCTGAATTTGAAGCACTTCCAAACCTGTGTGATGGAGCTTTAAGTTACGGAATAACAACAAGGAAGAAAAAGAATAACAATAAGTGAAATCTTCAGATTAGTTATATTATAGATCTAACCATAGAGAAGTAAAGTATGTCTTACACTGTAGTAACTAGAGCTCTGATAGATATACTTACACCAGGTTAAAATTTACTACTGCAGGTTATCCTGGCAGTAGCAGTAAGGCAGATCTCAGTGCAGCATAGTCAATGGTGTGGTTACCAAGCAGCTCAGGAAGGCAGCTTTAAAGCTAACAGAGATATACAAAACCGTCAGTGCTCCAGTGCAAGTGTACTTTTACTGTCCCTGCAGAACAGGTGATGTTATGACAGAGGGCGTATGCCAGTTTACTGTATTTGATTTCTAGTTGGTTCAGCATTGTTGGCTTGTTTGCAAGGTATTCAAAGCACCTCCTACAAATGTATCAGTGACCTGGCACTTGATTATTTTGAATGTGGGTGTACCCCAGAAGTTGCTGTCTGCCCTTTGGTATACATTTCATTCTGGGGAAGGGAAGACATGCTTTCCAGCCTTTACTGGGAAGTGATCTATATCATTCCCACTCATTTGCACAAGTCTCCAGCTTAACAGTACTTACTAGTTGTCCTATGAGTGTTGCTACTTAAGCCTGGATAGTCCTTCTAGTTGCCTGCCATGAAAACCATGCCAGTCCATGTTCTGACCTACACTCTTGAGGTCCTTTGATCTTAGCTGTTGTTCTACCGAAAATGGTATCAGTTCAAGTGTATGTTGCTTGTAAGTACAGCCTCTTATGTATTACCAGTCCACTGATGTTCTCCTTACTTCTGCTGATATACTGAGGATAATTTCATAGCCTATACTTTATATATCAGTTTGACTTTACCTAGTAGTCAAAATAGGTTAACAGATGATGTAGATGCCATACTGACGCTTGCCCAACCAATGTATTCATATATTGAAGTACTTCTCAGGAGGCAGGCTGCACAGCAATTAAGTTTCTTACTAGGGTGTCAGCATCCAAACCGGAACATCAAAATTTTTCATTTTAATTATTATGTTCATGACTGAGGTGGTAGAGCATGGTCATGTAGCAAAAGGTATCATAATTATTCAATAGTATATAATTTCAAAGCAGAAGTCTTTATAATTGCAGATGCATCTATCTAAACTCTGCCAACACCTGCAATTAATTTCTGCAATGGTATTTTTTAAGCACAGAAAGCTTGGTTATATTATGAATCAGTTTGCTGCAGCTATGTTACATAGAAGTAATAATTTTCTATTTCAAAGCTGTGTGAGAGACATTGCTTCTGTGGTTTCATTTTTGAAAGTTATTAACTGGAAAGTAATTTCTTGTCATATCTGCTCTGTTTTCATCTGAGCATTATGTTTTTTCTGACCTGAAAACTGTATCTCTAATATGTATTAACTTGTGTGCCAGGGTATACAGTTCTACTTGGGCTTTCTGTCATTTTGAATTTCTGTTGCAGCAGTGTATTGTAGCCATGTCTCTGAAAACATATATCCATTTCATAAGTCAATTGCATCCCTGTGATCTTTCAAAGTCTCAGCTTTTCTTTACTGTATGAACTACCAAGAATTTTGTTCAAATCCTTATCATTCCTTAACTTGGTAAATGTCTTCTCCCCTTTGGCTTTAATGCCATCCACCTTGTTTGCTCAGCGCCATTCAAAATGTAGGTGTTCAGATCACCTTCAAAGTTACTGTTAGTGTAGTAGGCTTGCTACGGTTGCTATCCTTCCTCCGGCATCAAATGCAAGTTATTGTTTTATTGATGTTCGTTGAGACTCCATTCTTGATGATCATGAACCCCACACACATGAAATCCAATTATTTTCATTATTCAGTAAATTCAGTGTAGGTAAATTTACATTTCTGCTCCAAGAAGTTTAGAGTGTAGAGCCCTTTTAATCATCTAGTGTAATGTTTTATAAAAAACCTGCAAAGACTGGTTGCTAATATTTTTTTCATGACATAAATTGGAAGAAATATTAGATTGATTGTATCTTTTGAAATCGTTCCTCAAATGTATTTTACCTAGCTTAAAATGAAACCTTTGAGTAACCATGCAAGCAAATTATCATGGAGAGGTACCAAGGAGAATTGTGTTAAACATGTCTGTGAGACAGAGCCTGAGTGGATAGTTCAGGATGTTACTAATGGAAAATAGTCAAGACCATTGCTTCTTATGTGCCTGTGGGAAATGTTACTGAAAATATTTTCTTTCTGAGAGCTCAGTGAGGTTTTTAGGAAGAAAATACTAATCTCATCTCTTAAGCTGGGATGCATCTCACCTAACTTCGGATATCTCACAGTTAGATGTCTAGGTGTAAGTTATTTGCTGTAGATTTCCCATATGGTGAACTAGATGATTTATGTGATCTATCTTGTTTTCGCCATTGCTTATGAAGGAAGCCCAGGATGCATAGATTTAGATGTCTTAGCTTTCAGATACCTACATGAGGAACAGAGTAATCCCATCTTTAAAGAAGACATTTCAAGGTCATGAGTCACCCTATGAGAATAGAAACAGCATAGATCACGTGCAGTTAATGACAGTCTTAACGGAAAAGAAAAAGGTGTGGCCAAAGTGAATGTGGAGACCGAACTCTGCTTTAGTGGACATGTCTCACCAAGCCTATTGGTGAAGTGGTGCTTGGCTCTTGCTTTATAAACTCTGCCAGTTGTGGGTATGTCAGAAACCTTACAGGCAGTAATTCTGTTCTAACCATTTTACTTCGCCATTAGTGAAGTCTTAGAGAAGCTCTGTGTTCCACAGCTTGAGGTTCTAAAGGACAACTGAAAGTGATGGTCTGTCAATCACTTCTTTTTGGTCAAAACCTTCCTGGAAAACCCAGTTGTAGGAGATGGGATGATGGTGTGAAGGGAGAGAGCTGTCCTCATGGGAATCCTCAGGTTGGCGGATCTGCTCTATCACCCAAGTGGCAGAAAGCAAAGTAGAACAGGCCTGATGGTCACATCCTTCTTTGTTAAGAGTTTCCCCAGTTAATTTTTGGAGAAAAAGATAGTCACAGTTTTGAAGAAATTCCATATGAACTCTGCAGACTATGGTAACTAGATGTGTGATAATGACCTGGTGTCCATATTTAATAATTTAGTTATGCATTTAAACTGTTATGTTAGAGCTACTTTTTCGCCATGATTAAAGAATCTTTGTTTCACTGAGCCCAGTAGTAATGTACTCCAGATTCTGTTTCTTTAGAAGAGTAACAGATGTTCACAGTTTGGTGCAATTTTCAGATGAGCAATGCTGTTTGTAAGAAATCTTCCTGAGACCACCCAACTCATTTCACTTGTAACTTGAACTATGTCCAAGTGTTGATCTCAGGAGATGTGAAAGAGATTTAATAATTCTGTGCCCCACCCAGTTCAAAAGACATGACTTAGTATAGATGGAATTTAAATATCTATACTTCCAATAAACATAGAAAGTCAAAGTTTTATCTTGCATGCCATGAAAAAATGGAGGTGGAAATAGCAACATTCTTGCTTTCATTCATCAAATATTCATAGGATCTGAAGATGTATATTGAGAACGTCTGAATGAAATAAAATTATAAACCAAAGATGAACAGGTGAAGAAGCACAACACAGCAAGTAAAAACAAAGAAAATTGAGATTTATCCTGGAAAATCCAGATTCATCAAACAAAGAAAAAAATGAGAAATACAGCTTGAGATGAGGTGTAGGGATGTGACATAGTCCATCATGTCTTGTTAGAAACAGCTGCAATAAATTTTGTGCTGCATTAACCAAAATAGTGTGATTTTGGTATGTCTTTATCTGGGACAGTATATTTGGTGTCAAGCAGTTAACAGCAAAAATTGTGTTGATCGGGCTTAGGGATGTTAGAAAGGAAGTACTGAGGAACTTTGGGTGATGGGAAGTGAACCTTTAATTCATATCTCTGCATTTATAAGAAATCCTAGAGACTCAGTCTTATCAGTTTTGTCCAGGTATGGAACAACTCCCAAAGGAAAAAAGAAGCTCTGAATGACTTGAGACCATGAAAATGAAACAAACAGTTCTGAATTGACAGTAATTGGTACTGAATGAAATAGACTTTTTTTTCTTTCCTGACATTTATTGTACTTTATACTTAACATTTAGTGCAATGTTATTTTGAGATTATAAACTGAAAACTCAGAAAAAAACATTGAGAGGTTCCTATGGCAACCATAGTGTGCATATTATCTCTATGAACATGATTACGGTAATGCAACATCGTGGTATTGAGTCGTGCTGTTTGGCAGGCATGTATTTTACAACATGAGTTAATTGATGAATGTAGAGATAGTTATAAATGGCATTAAAATCAATGATCTGGTTTTTTTGTTGGGGTGTTTTTTTGCAGAAGAATTGTTGTACTGCGTGATGCAAGTAATTTCCTTAAATTTCTTGAAAGCACCTTGGCTGGAGGGTTCTGAGCTGCATTTTTCTATATGGTTTTTAGGTACAGTGAATACTTTGCCCTGTCCTCTGACACCAATCGTTCTCCAGTCCGAACATGAGGATTTTCATAATTGTGTGCAGCTGTGTCACACAGCCAATGTGTGAATACGCAGATTGACGGGATGCTGTGATCCCCCGGCTCTCAGTGCTTTTTGTGTTTGCTTAACTGCTTGCCAGCAATGAAGATGCTACTTCAGCATCTTCCTTTCAGCTGCAGCCAGAAATACCAAATGCAAAGGAAACAGTGCTGCTGTGAAGACTGCTGAAAGAGATTGCTTTTTTTAGTTGTAAATAAATAAATTCATTAATCATTGCACCTCACTGTTATCTCTTTTTTTCCCTCTCTTTTTCAACTAGCAACTAAGGGCAGACTGCCTCTTTAGTAATTCCTGTGTGTTGGTTGTTAATGAAATTCCAGACTTTCTCATTTGGAAATGGAAAAATATTTTGTCACTGCCTTGGTTACACATGCCATGGTAGACATTAGAAACTATCGGCTTTTTATAGTCTTGTGATAGTCTTGACCTGAATACGTCCCTGACTTTTGAAGAGTGACCTGCCTTGCTCTACAACAAAAGAGTTATGCTTTTAAACCTGAACTTAAAATCTTCTCTATATCCGCTTTTTATATAGTTTTAAGATAATCATCTGAGGAAATCAGTTGCTTGCTTTGTTGTTTTTTTTTCTTCTTGTTTTTCTTTACAAAAATAAGAGAAATGTAGAAACTTATATTAGAAAACATATAGGATGTAACCTTCGTTCCTGCTCTAGCTCTGTTTCCCAGGAAACAAATAAAAGCAGCATGAAAAGGACCTAAAGCTCCTAGATCTGGTGCAGAAAAAAGCGAAGACATGTCTAAAACCCATCTTTTAAGGCAATGACTGCTGAGGACCTCTTACAAAGCTGTGGTGTGAGAGGTTTTTTGTGGGAGTGGAGTCTGAGTAAAAGGCGAGCTGTTTGGTGGGTCTGCAGTATGCAAACCTGGAGAAATTGTCATCTGGGCAATTCTGCAACCTTTACTTACAGTTACTCAGGACAGCTGTATTAATTTAGGCAACCCATTCAAATGGGGACCACAAATAGTTCCCAGGGTTGTCAGATTGCTTGTGATCAAGTGACTGCAAAGGTGCCTTGGAAGTCCCTGGACTTCTGCCACCTGGGCTGTGAGCGTAGGCAGATACAGTTGCCACCTGCCTAGGCGTGCAGCTGTAACCGTGCCACATGGCAGGAGCTTGCGTGCGTGCTTCCTCTGCTGGTGCTGCTTTTTGAGGGGAAGAAGAAGAGCTATAAACCCCTTAGCCCAGTATATCCTCGCCTACCTTATAAGTCCCGACATCCCGTTATTTGTTTGACTTCAGAGCACTGGATTTATGAAATAAAAGCAAAGTATTCAAGTATTGCATTTTTGTCATTTTTTTTGTAATTATAAAGCTTCCTGATGTTAATAGTAAGCTACAGTGTCACGCTGTGGTACTGCAGCTATTATTAAAATTGGACTTACGCTGTCTTCCTATGAGTAGGGAGATTAGATTAGCACGTGCACCAATTTGGCAAAAAAAACCACATTAACTGTACTTACTTTTGCTCTTGCTTTCTCTGGAAAGTTCATATAACCTGGCCATGATTGTCTATTTTTTAATTTGCTACCTTCTTTAAGGCCTCTTTTGTCTTCCCTTAAAAGTAGGGCTTCTGTATGTCTCCCTCATGTGATCTTAACTTTGCCTGCTGATGATAATGAATTTGAACTAGAACTGGTTGAGAATTTTCCATCAGAACAAATTTCAACTAGAAATGTCTGTAAAGCAAATTTATATAAAAAAAGAAGTTTTACTGATTTTTTTTTACAAAAACCCACCTTTTCTAATAGGAAAATCAAAGCATACTACTCTGTTGCATTTTGACCTGATTGGCAGTATTTTATTTTACAAAATTGACCTCAAGGATTTTATCTTTGAGTTAGTTGAAAAAGAAAAACCAAAACTCTTGAAACTGTATGGCACACTGAAAGTATTCTTGATAACAAGTGATAATTTTTGCAAAACTTTTTTCCCCTGAAAAAAACACTGAGTGAATGCCTTCAAAAATAGGTGGCTTTCAGTGTGAGTGACAGATGTAAGCACATTTTGCCTGTGTTTCTAAAGACTATTCCAAAAAAAGAATGTGCTTACAGGTGTTTGGTCAAGTGTTGAGATGCTCCTGTCCTCCCGTTGTGAAAGGGACAGATACGTTACTCAACACTTGTCATACTAAGAAATAGCAAGCGAGGGAACATTATTTATTTAAAAAAAAAGATGCAAATTCTTCTAGTTCAGTAAAGCCTGGAGCTTGATGTTAGCTCGAATATAACCAGGAGATGATAGAAGCCACAGGAACAAATGAGAGTGTGGTTTTGTCATACACCAATACTAACGAGCATTTGAAAATATTGGTAACAAAGACTGTGAAGGATCAAAAAAAGTTAACATGTTTATACTTTTATGTTATACAATTATATCCAATTTCAATGTTTTGTCTTTCTTCTTTCAGAATGATCAGTCAATGCAAGATATGCAGATTATGGGAGGAGATGATCTTTCAAAGCTGACTGGGAAGGTTTGTTAATTTTAAATTTAAGAAGGAAAATACATCCACTAAAAATACTTGAGAATAGCTGTGTCATTTTGCACATGGACTGTCAGATACTAATACTGGAATCAAAGAAATTTATTAACGTCTATTAAATTGCTGTAATGCCATTGCTTTCAGACTGCAGATGCCCAAAAAGGTCAGAATGTAGCCCCTCCATCCTAGTGTAGGGATTTCCCAATAGTTATACATGTACTGTCAGTGAGACTGTGGGCAAACTTTGTGCTGGAATGCTTCCCCTGAGCTTGTTTATGTCTTGGAGCTTTGTTTTTTCTGCTTTTGATGGGTGCATGCAAGCAAACTGCACGTGGAGTAACCCTGTCGAATTCAGCATATGAGGAGTTTCATACAATTTTGCCTACTGCACAAAGTTCAGTTGTGGAACCTTTCGCTCAGATAATCAAATGGGATTTTTGTTATTTCAACATCAGGCTGGCCGTATGGCTGAATTTGATTTGCACTATGCTTGAACATTGTGGTAATGAGAGTGGTTTGAGTCAGTGAAAAGGCTATTTTCATCCAACCAGGGTAATACAAAGCAGTAATTTGAAGAGGCAGGAAGGCTGATTTCATTAGGCAAACAGTCTATGTGGGAAATGGTCAGAAATGGATTCTTTACTAATGCATTAAAGCAACATAATACTTATCTTTTTATTTGTACTGTACGTGCAGTTACTTTTTTGTTAGCTGGCACTAAATAATATCAGTTTCTTCAAAGCACTCAAATGTAGCACTAGCAAACTCATTTGTGTTATTGTACTACAGCACACAAGAAAGAAGATAAAAACTTAACTTTAAATATTTCGTTAATATTAAATAAGTTTTGATGCAACTAGCACTTAAATGAAAATAATGCTGTTAGAGTATTTTAGCGATACGTATGCCCTCAATTTGGACTTCTAAATACTCCTGCTGGGTGTTTGTTTCCAAATTATCACTGAAGCGTTAATCATGTTCTTGGGAAATATTAATTCATTTGCTACTTTCTAATATTCAAACATTGAAGCTACCTGTTTTTCTGTGATGAATTTGCATCTGTTTCTCTACTTCACAGGCAGAACTGGCAGTGCACCTGTTCATCTTACCTGACATTTCTCTTTCCCATATAGTCCAAACACTTTCTAAGCTTCTAGGCCCAGCTCCCCTTCCTCATCTTCCAATCCCAAATTTTCCTGATGAATGGTTTCAGTTATTAATACCTTTCACAGACATAATCTTTCTAGTATCATTTCAATTCACTGGAGCAAAAGATTTTCTTTTGCAGAACTTTTGTGTGTTTGTGTGTGTCCACATGTGTATGAGAGAGAAGGAAAACTTCACCTCAAGTAGTTCTGCTCTTTCCCAAAAGGAAGTAAATTGTTTTCTTATACTGAAAATCCTGGTGACCTTTTTCTCATTGGCATGGCCCTCCTGTTCCCAGGTATGGAACAGGACATAAAATTTGGCTGTTGGGAGGCTCGGAGGTACTTGAGGAGAAGAATGAACAGCAAAATAGTGTAAGATTGCTGGGTAAGGAGGCTGGGATCTTGGGACTGGTTTGGGAACGAAGGCGGTTGCTGATCAGGAAGGGAGCCCAGTGCTGGAAGCTGGGTGTGGAGAGGCTGAAGCAGAGCAGGAAGGGAGGACTGGGACTGCTAGGGAAGGAGACCTGCTGAAAGGGCATGTTCGGTGGTTGTTTGTATGTGTGGTTGTCTGTGACACATCTGAATATGAATAATTAAATAGCATTTTGACTATAACACATGAGAATGGGGTTTCCTTAAGACTTATTTTACTGACTGAAAAGCTGGGATGCAAATCTTGAGCTCAAATGTTCATACTGAGACGTCTAATGTTGGATACATGGAGTGGCCTTATGTCCATGGATGCCAACTCCTCCATCTGTTGTTGACTTAAGCAATTAGTGCAAGTATTCAGCACATTTTACTAATCAGCCATTTGCAGACTGATTCAGAGCCTCCTACAGTCAATGTAAATCTTTCCTTGAAGTGTTTTTTAGTACCTTAGTTTAGCTGCTGGCTTTAGTAACCATTCCAAGTCACTGAGTGAATTAGTGGAAAACTTAGTGATAGAATTTAACTTCCCTGGTTTTAAGGGAGCTGGGTGTTTCTTCTGCCTGCTTGGAGTACCTATTAAGAAAAGATTGTAGTTATATTGAAAAATGAATATGCCAGGCTAAGTCCCATTAATTTAGTGATCACGGAAGGTGTTTTCAAAAGTGCCAGCATGGGTTCAGAATGTAAGTTCCATTAAGGTTATGTAAAGTTCAAAACCATCAATAACATAAACACTTTTGAAACCTGCAGACAAAAGATTCTGAGATTTTGATCTTAAAGTGCTCTTCATTAAGTAATACTACCTGGAACCGTGGCTGGCCTATAATCTTAGTGAACAACTAAATAATTTCCATGCGTTACTTACTCTTGGGAAAAAAGATTACTGAGTATATTCACGAACATGCTGTTCTGTAACAATGTTTTTTTTCTGAGAAAGCTTAAAGGAAGCAAAAAATTGTAAAAGCTCATTAAAAAGAGGCTGTTAAGGATAATAGAAGGAAGAATATCTGCTCTGTACTTCTCTACAATATGCTTTTGTTTATAAAAATATTATAAGCCTGGGAAAAATGTATAATAACCCAAACCATGAAAAACAGAAATATTCCAAGAGAGAGGAGAGTTAGCATACAGACTCAAACTGTTATCTGAAGAAAATAATTCACAATTGGAAATTCTTCTTCTGTGAAGAAGGTCACAGAGGCAAGAATGAAGATTTCCATGGCCTGAATCATTAATAAAGGTACTTGAAGAATAAGTCCTGATATAGCTTAAGACTCTAATGCTTTGTAACTATTCATTTCTATGCAGAAAAAATAGAATTTCAAAATCTCTCCTTTAATGATGTAAGTGGTGAACATAAAATTTCTCAGTAGCTGTTTTCATAGTTAAGTAGCTGCTTAGTTTTCAATTAATTTAAAGCTGAAATGCTTATTTGGGTAAAAATTATCATTAATGTTTGTAAAGAGGAATAAATTTTGAAAATGGGGAGATAATTAATAACTGTCCAGAAAACTAGAGGAACTGTTTCAAAGCAAGCATACTGTCTCCTCTTCTGACAGTTGCCATCCTTAATTGCTTTTTCCACAGTGAAAGACACTATTTTTTTTCTTCTCCAAAGTCAATCACCTTTCTTTGCACTTCCTTCTTAGGTAATCTGTTCTACTGTTTAGAATTTTTTTCTTCTTTTGTTGTTGTTCTGGAGGAAGGAAAGTACAAAGAAAACTTCCCAGCCTTCCTATCCCATTTTTCACATGGAGTCTGCTCACCTGCTGTCTACCTGCTTCTACATCATACATGTTCATAATTCTGTTGATTTCACCTGTGTCCAGAAAGTCCTCTTTCAATTCCGGATGATCAGAAAATTATACTTTTTCATTGAAGTAAGAGAATGGAGACAGTGATCCATTCCTGCATTACCTTTAGATTGATTATGGTAATTTGCTCTACTTCTTATGCACAACAGAAGCAGTCTGTAAAGATAGCTGCAAGCAGAACACATGCATGTACAGCATTCAAAACACTGCTCTCTAAGAACAAAACATCAGTGAGAGCATATCATCTTGCCCTCCATTATGTCCCTCACTTTATTAACTGTTGGAAATACTGAACCAGTTTTACAGACTTTAAGTAGCTGAGTCGGTATACGTAGACTCTTAACACACTAATCAAGTTGCTCCCATCAGCAGCTGACACTGACCAAATTGAGTGTCTAAAAAAAAATAACAGTTTTGCGATATGATGTCTGTCCTTTCAGGAATGCCACAAGATGTGGATCAGTCCAGCAGCAAAGATTAAAATCAGACATTCATGACCTTTTCTAGAACCCTGTAGAACGCTCCTACTTAGATGTCTAATGTCTCATAAGTCTTTCATGTTATTTTCTAACATCTTGATGAAGTGTTAGTATACGTGGATTTCATTGCTGTGCATAGTGTAAAATGGTTTCCTTTTAACAGCAGTCCTTGTAGCTTCCTTTGGACTTCTTCATTGGAACTTGATGCATTATTGTTTAACCTTTGCTGATGATTCTTCAGCCCTATTGCACTGCTTCTTCAAGCCTAACTTAAGTTGTCATAAAATGTCTTGTTTAACCAGTAGTACCTGAGGTTCCCCAAATACAATGATAAGAATGCAAGTACTGCAGGTGTGATGAGTAAGCTGATAATCCGTTAACAATTCAGTTTGAAGAATCACACTATCAATTTAGTATTTCTGATGATATGGAGTACACATGACAAGAAGGTGTCTTTAGAAATAATCTAACTGAAACTGCAGTCTTCTGAATGGAAATTGAACTAAAGGGAATGAAAATACACTATTTTGTAGCCTTCCACCTCCCCTCCCAAAAAAAAGGAAATAGAGATAGGTAAAAAGGGGCTGTATCTTTTTTTTAGGCTTTTGTATTTTTTACAAATTACGCTTTTGTCTGTGGAACTAGATATATAAAGAACTCACCTTTTCCAGCAACTGTGTATTTATGCATACTTTATAAGTGGGTATAACTAACAATATGTTACATGTATCCCCAAATAGTTTAAGAATAGTTCTATCCAAGAAGGAGAGAGGAAGGAATTCAGGACACCAATGGGGACTTGAAGATAAAAGTCGTCATTCCCAATTTCCATGTATTTTCTCCACTTGTAAGACCACCATTACCACCATACTAAATAGAATGAAAGGTCTGTCGAGGCTCGTATCATGTCTTCAGCAGCAGACAACTGGAATTGTGTTAGGGAAATTATATAGGAAACACAGCAAGAACAGAGACTTCCAAAATCCAAGTTACATCTGGACTATCATTTTGAATACATCCAGTGCTAGAACTGCTATCCTTGTCTGTGTCATCTCTTTGTAACTCCAGTTACACCTCTAGTCCCACAAGATCCTATACCAAGGAGTTTCATATTTAAGTAGCATGTGAAAAAGTTCTTCTTTCTTTTAAGCTTGCTGCCTGCTTACCTTCAGTGAGCTTTACAAGACTTAGGTAAATCTGCCTTTTTGAATTGCTTCCTTAAAAATTTGTGCAAAACTTGCCACATTAAGGTTAATTTTCTTTTTTTTTTTTTTTTTTTCAGTACTGTTATTTGGCCTGATCACAAACAGCTTTGTTTAGAGATTCCTGTATTTTAAGGTCCAAAAGTACCATTATATTTTTGTCTGAACTTCCAGGTAATTAGATTGAAGGGTCCCAAATGATAATTTCTTCATTGTGCCTACAGTTTCTCTTTTAAGCTACCAACTATTTTGATTTAAAGACTTGACGACAAAGCCTCCATACTTCAGGTGTGTTTTACCAACAGTCAACTGTCATCACTGCTAAAATGGTGAACCCAATTTTCTCTTCTGAATTTGGATAGCATTTTGCCTTTCGCTGTTGCCTTTGCCTACTAGATTGAGCAGCTTGCCATTATCAAATTTATATTGCCATATGGTTGCATATTTGCCTATCATCCAGTCATTACAATAAATTAATATGTTTGGAGCCTGCTGTAAAGTACTGGCATACCATAGGATATAAATGAGACAAGGTTTGAAGGTAGAATTAGTAACAGGAAATTAATACTAGGCAATTGATATAGTTGGAAGAAACAAAATTTCAATCATGCAGATCCTTCTGTTGGTCTGAACAGACTCAGCAAACTTCAAGCTAAGTACAGATTGGAAGAAACTCTTAATTTTAACCTAATGTGGTAATCAGACAATTTGGGAGAAAAAAGTGATTGCCCTACATGATCACCTGCCCTATGACCAAAGGAGCAGATAAAAATGTTAAGAATTCCTCTGAGCTAAAATAAGAGAGCAAATTATCAGCTGTGGAACACTGATAAATGAGCTGGAGGTCAGCTGCAGTGGAAGATTGCAATGCACCGTAAACCCAGTATTTTATTGAGTCTGTGATTTCTAGTGCATACAGCAGTTCTGAATTTTTGTTCCCAGGCTAAGCTGTTGAAGGTATTTTGTGGTCTCTTTGAGGCTGCGGGCTGAAAAGTCAAGGTTCTTTTGTGAAAAATGTTCTCCCACTGGGAGCTGGGCTGTTAATTAAATAAAAGCTATTACTTCCTGCTACAAACCTTACTTTACTGTAAGGTGTTTTTTCCAGGTCTCAAATAATTCTTCTTCTCTCAGTCTTAAGTTCCTTCTGTTTGGTTGTTTGCGTTTTTTTAACAGTTATTTTTAAAAATGTGAGTGCATGTTATTGTACTAATTTTATGCTGAAACATTTAAGGAGAAAATACCCTCTTTGCATATGTACCTGATTTTCTTGCTATACATGCAAGGGCTGTGTTTGTCCTCTTAGCTGTAGTATTGCATTAAGTATGGTTGTTTATTGGATTACTTAAGTAGAGTTTCTGCTTTCCAGGAAATACTGCCCCTTTCTAAATTTGCAACTTAGCATTTTACATTGTTAAAATTTTACATTTTATGTTAATTCAAAGACAGCCTTTCCCTCAAACTCTTATTCAGTGCTAATTTCAAAGCACTCCTATTTCATAGCAATTTTTCCTTTGAGATCAGTCTCCTAAATGGAACATAAAATCAAAATCTAGAAAAAATTGTAATTCTTTTCCAGGAAGGTGAAAAATAGTTTCCATAGCACTTACTACTGCTAGGCAGGAGGCATACATGATCTCATTACTCTGCTTGGTCTTGTTAGCTGACATTGTTCCATTTATTACTGACCTGTGGGAAGGTAAACAATAGAAATGTATTGACTCAGTGCTGGAGTATGTTTCAGCTTATTAAAAGTCAAGATTTTTCTTACATGTATTATAATAACAACCTACTTTCTTGTCATGTATAAGCTCATGTGGCTTTGAAAAGCAGTAAACAACAGATTTTCAATTTTTGCAGGTTTCCAGTCAATTATTAAAAATTCTTAAATTCACAGATTCATTGAAATTTATTATAAAAGTGAAAATGTGTCTCTTTAACATGAGAGACAAATTCACGTGGAATGCAGGGATTAGAAATTATTTCCTCTTCATTTTCCATAGTACTATTATCGTCAAAAACCTCCTGCTTTCTCCAGATGTCCCAAGGCATGCTGCTATGAACCATTTCTACTACTGTCTAAAAAAGGATGTGAGAGCACAAATTTTATTTTTGTGTAGATCCAGTTCACACCACAGATATTATTTCTGCTCAGTGCAAGTGTCCATGTGCAGAGTCACAAGTTGTGTGCACCCTGATCACTCAAAACTGGAGAATTTTAAACTTCACAGCACCCCTTTGTATTTAAAAACACGGTTAGAGTACAATTTTAGGGTCCGTGCTCTTTAATGTTTTTATAAATGATCTGTGCACAGGAATCAAATGTACATTAAGTACACTTATGGATGACACTAAACTAGAAGGAGCTGTGGATTCCCTGAAGGGTAGAGAGCCCTTACAGAGAGATCTGGACAGGCTAGAGAGCTGGGCAATCACCAACCATATGAAATTTAACAAGAGCAAGTGCCGGATTCTCCACCTAGAACAGGGTAATCCTGGTTATATGTACAAATTGGAGGATGAGAGGCTGCAGAGTAGCCCCACAGAAAGAGATCTGGGCGTTTGTGTTGATGGCAAGTTGAATGTGAGTCAACAGTGTGCCCTGTCAGCCAAAGAGGGCAAACTGTGTCGTGGGGTGCCTCAAGCACAGCATATAGCTAGCTGGTTGAGGGAGGTGATTGTCCCACTCTACACTGCACTGGTGCATACTATGTGCAGTTTTGGGCACCTCAAGATAAGGACATCAGACTATGAGAGTGTGTCCAGAGGAGGGTGACCAAGACGGTGAAAGGTCTTGAGGGCAAGACTTACGAGGAGTTGCTGAGGTCACTTGATTTCTTCAGCTTGGAGAAGAGAAGGCTGAGGGGTGCCTCACGGCATTCTGTAACTTCCTCAAGAGGAGCAGCAGAGGGGGAGGTGCTGGTCTCCTCTCTCTGGTGACCAGCAACAGGACACGAGGAAATGGAATGAAGCTGCATCAGGGCAAGTTCAGATTGGACATTAGGAAAAGGTCCTTCATCAAGAGGGTGGTCAGTCACTGGAACAAGCACCACTTGGTCACAGCACCAAGCCTGTCAGAGTTCAAGGAGCATCTGGATGATGCTCTTAGTCATTTTTAGTTTTAGTTTTAGGTAGTCCTGCGAGGAGCAGGGAGTTGGACTCAATGATCCTTATGGGTCCCCTTCCAACCTGAGATATTCTGTGACTCTATATTGCACCAGCCTACTTCCTGCCAGCTACTTGGTAGAAACAACTGTAAACACAGGATGAATCACAGTCATCCATATCGATCAGCTCCCAACCATCCCTCTGATCCATCAGCAATGAAAGCTGCTGATTCTCTCGCAACGACTCTGTAGAAAGGCGTTTCAATCTCTGAGAGCTGAGCCACCATCCTTCTTTATCTGGACTACATAAGAAATATTTCCAGGATGTATTTTAAAAAGCTGACTGTTCTCTGTGTCTCACTGTAAGATATATTAGCACCATTATTAGATTTCTGGACACACTTCACAGACCGTATTGGTGAAGGTGACTACACTCAGAAATTAAGCCATCTTTGGTCTAGTCAACATGTTAGTAAGTATTCCTATTTCCTGTTCTCCAAAAATAGACAGAAAATATCAGTTGCATGCCAGAAGGCCGGATTAATTTTCTTTTCATGTGGTTTCCTCCTCTGCAATTGCCTCAGATAAATCTGAAAGGACAAAACAGTCTTGATCTATGTGGTGCAGGAGCTTCAAACATGTATACTTGAAAAAAGATCTTTTCTTCAGCATCCTTTAGCCTCCTATCATTTGTCCAGCTATCAGTTACTGCTATAGCACCACAAGCTGATGAGTTTCACTAGTCTCCTGCCCACCATCTCAAAGGTGGATTTCATGGTGAAGCTGAATGAGATCTGTGATGTAACTGTGACATTTTGCAAGATATGCTGGATGCAGACAGCTGTGCATTTAGGATGATGGTGATATTACTGATAATGTACCAATTTGTTGTACCCATTGCATTCTTCTGTCCATCTGTTCAAAGATAAGCTCATCTATTTCAACCAGTTTTAGTTACATATCACCACTATCTAGTCTTGGATACTGTATATCAAAACATTTCTTGGCAGAGTTTGTTCCTCTACTACTCTGCTATGCCATTCCTTTTCTGGAACCCTTCGATCAGTAGCCTGCTTCAACAGGAGAAAGGTAGGGGATAGGCAGCAATACAGTCAGTTTCCCAGCACATCATGTTATTTTGTAGGAGATGGTTTCTGGTGAAACCAGAGGATAGCAAACCATTTGGAATATCTTCAGTCATAAGCAAAAGTTAGGTATGATGACTTTAGTCACAGTAACCCTGCCTAATCAAAACAGAGTTTAATGTATCACTCTCAACGATCAGCATGCCTGCTTATTTATATATACAAAATGTTTTCGCATCTAAACATTTTATAGTGGCTTTTCCACTACAAAGTCCTTACATACAGGATTTCTCCATAGCACAGAAAATCCCCATCGATGTTTTGGAAATAAAGAGAATGTGCATAATGCAAAACAGAATCTGTGTTTCCTGGCCTAGACAACTGCCTGATTAAAGGGACTTTCAGAGGACCAAATCTCCCAATGCATATCATTTGCAACTGTTGGACTCCTTGACTCTGAGGAGAAGAGGCAAGAATAACAGAATGCTGGTCAGACAGTCTCAGGGTTCACCAATATCTTTCCTTCTCAAGTTAGTCAATAAAGATGAGGTCTTACATTTCAGCTGAAGTCATCATGCGCAGGTGACTGTTACTCTTGTGGCCAGACAAACCCTTCAGGCATGTCTGGATCCATACTAATCATCCTTCTTTCATATGAGTCATTTGTGATAAGGAAATGTAGACAAGATTAAATTTCTATTAGAGGGATGTATAACTGGTCGGAAAGCTGTTCTCAAGAAACAGTTAATTATACTTCACTGTCAGACTGGATGCATTAAAGCATGCTCTCCAGGGACTATACAATATTTAAGTCATGATTTAAAAGATGGAATTAGCATTTAATGCTAGTGATACTACCTGGAAAAATACTACAAGAAAGTATTATGATCTTAAGAAAGTATTTTAAGAATTTGGTTCAAAGAATGACATGTAATGACAATAAAGATGAATACTAACTTCTGTGTTTATATAGAAGTAATCTTTTGCATAAACGCAAGTGAGGAAGGACTGACTAAGCAACAGTTCTGAACTGGAAATGATAGATGGATCACAAGTGGCACATGAGACAACAGTGTACCTTTATAAAGGATGTAACTGTTGTACTGGAATATATAGAAAGGAGGATTATTTGTCAAGCATATGATGTGATTCTTTTATTTTTGTCTACACTGGCAAAGGCTTCTCTCTGGTGTGGGGCACCACAACTGGAGAAGGATTCTGACCAACTGGACAAGTTCCAGAGGAGAACAAGGAATGATAAGAAAGCTAGAAAATATAACTTGTGAGAAAATGTTGAATAAATAGGGGTTGTTTAATCTGAAGAAGAGGAAACTGAGGAAATACATCTGTCTTCAAATATAGAAGTTAAAAAGAGAAGACAATAAAACTTTTTCTATGTCCACTGCAAAACAAGTTCGGGTCAAATAGCAACAGATGTTTTCTAACTGTATGTTTGCTCTTAGATAATGAGGCACTGAGACACATCACCTGGGAAAGTTCTGAAGTCCTCATCGTGTTCAAGAACAATTAAATCAGATATCTGTGAGGGATAGTTTTAAGTTGATTCTTTGGGCCAACAGAATAGTCTTGACCTTTCAGGGTCTCCTCAGCCCCATTTTNAGGTCTGCCTGCTCGCCTCGCTGGGGCACTGTGGGGCTGGGCCCTGGCTGGCGAGGCCCCTGCACTGCCAGCTGTGTTATTGCACTCAGCTCATGGCTACCCTTCAGTCAGGGAGCAATCAGCTTTTGCCGCACCCCGACACAGTCTGCTGCTGCAGGACTTTGCAGCCCTCTGCCACATCAGTTTTGGTATGTCCCATCTTATGCCATAGCTGCTGGATAGGTCTTGTCACTAGAAGATGTGTGTTTTTTCTTTGGGAGGAAAGTTCTTGTCAACAGTCTGAAGAAGGGCAAGAGATGCATAAACTGGCAGAATGGGTCAGGATGTCAGGCTGATGTCAGGTCAGCCTCTCTTACCAGATGACCTCTCGCGGTCATCCTGGACTGTTTGCTGGTACTAAAGGAGTTCATTTCCATCTTTAGTGCTGGTGAGGTTCTTTCCTTGTCAACTCTTCTGCGCTCTCCCTATATCTTATTTTTATATATATGTGTGTATGTGTATATACACACATAAATATTTGCATATATCACCAGCTGTGCAAGTTCCCTGGGGGATGGTTAAACCATTACTCCTCCACATAATCTTCAGGTGTCCACTGACTGAATCAAGTGATTTGCTTATGCTTCAGACCCAGGTGTCCTGGGCTAGTCTTTGGAAGTGTTTTTCCTTGTTATGACTTCATCCAGGAAGCCAGATGAGAGCCAAACCCTTTTTGGATCCAAATAGCTTCCTTCAAGAGAATGCGTCCCTGCATCCCTGTCATAAGCTTCTCCTGAACATGATTTTGGTCTCTTCATCTTATCTAGAGGACTGACACACTTCCATTCTTTCTTGAAGGAAGAAATCACTAGAGGCAGGGCGTCTTCGGACTTTTGTTTTTAAGAGGCCTTTGACTTTTTACCTCCACAGGACTAGGTCTTTCAGATCCAGAATTGTTTGTGTCAGCAGCTGAGAGGTTGAAAGTCAGGAGTGCCAAGCAGGATAACCACCAGTGAAACCTGTTATGAAAACACCAAAAAGGAGCCACCCTCCAGGATTAATACACATTCCACTGGAGCTCAGTCTAAATTAGTGGCTGTCTTGAGTGATATCTCCATTGCTGACATCTGCTGAACTACTACCAGGAGTTCCCTCCACACCTTTACCAAGTGTTTTGCCATTTCAGAAGCATCCAGGTATAATACAGTGTGTGGTAACATGTTTCTGCAGTGGTTGATGCATGAAGCATGCTGTGTCTCCCTACCGAGCACTGTGATTGTTAGGAGGAACTGCAGTATGAATATAAATATGGCTAATCTATATTAATAATTTCTGTTTTGAAGATTAAAAAAAATTTACATACCAGTTAGTGAAACTGTCAAAGGTGTGCTGTTTATGAGCACACTCCCTTCACACGCTCCTCCATAGTGTTTGAGTCTTTCTCAAAACTCTCAACCTTGGGATTCTGTGATGGAAAAAGAAGTTAGCCAGTCTCCATGTTCTGTTTGTAGCAAAGCAAACAAGCCTGCTAAAAAGGAAGAGGAATGTAAGCTAGTCTGGTGAATACTGCGTGGATATGAAACTATCTGTCTCAAGGTTTTGCAGGACATACAGTGTGCACATGCATGTAAGATGTATAAATAGATAGATAGATATAGATATTTGTGAAATAACTTCCCTCTTGCTATTTTTCACCTCAGAAAGTAGATCTTAATTCAAGATTGTAAGAGTCCATCCTTTTGAACATGCATATGATAATGCCCACTAATAAATAGATTTTTATTTCTTCTAGTAGGGACATTACTTCTTATTGTTGTTTTTAATAGAAGAACAGAAGTTACCTTAGATATTGTGATTCCTGGAATAGTGATGAACCATTTCAACAAAAAGATCAGCCTGTGTGGTCATGCTGTCATAAGGCTTAACAGCACTGCTCTTGACTGGACCACTCCCCTCCTCTTCAAGTAATACTACTGGTTTCAGCAGTGGTAGTTGAAGAGAAAGAGGTGCTTCACAGTATGAGAATGGCCAGTACAACTTGGCCTGCAAGCCTATACTGTGAGGTTTCTGGGGAGGTAAGGGTAGGGGGGAAGAGCATTTATTTCAGAGTAAGAATATTATTGCTCTAGGCTCATATTAACAATGGAAGTAGTATTTTAGTGAGCTATAGGGTATGCTGTAGTACACGGCTAGACACACTACAATGAAGTGAAGCTCATCTCATCTGGATTTCTTCCATCTAATTTTATTTTATTTTCCAAAGCTACATACATTCTTGCATGAAGAGGATAATCTAGACAGAGCTGAATAAAGTTGTAGCCCCTGACTGCAAGGCTTGCACTTATGGCTGGCTCTTTTTCAGGGCACAAAAGTGAAACAGGAAAGTCCTTGTGTCCTACCATGTTGTACATATGCACATGGACCCATCTATCTTCATTTCACTTTTTCAAACAATTGCTTCTTTTAGTTTGTGAATATTGTGTAATTATATTCCTTTTTGTCTGTTTCTTTCAGAATGTTCTAATTGTGGAGGTAAGTTGGGTGCTTATGTCATATTGTACTTTGATAAAGTCACATAGTCAAGTCATGATTGTGTGATCAGTTTCTAAAACCCATCTGTGTTTACACTTCTTTACCTGGGAGGTGGTGAAGAGGGAGAAGGGTTGATTTGCTTAACAACCTGTCAGTCTTTTTGCAACTGCATGACAGACCAAACTACACTGCTGCCGCTGTGATTGGTACTGTACTTTGAGACACCCAGGAGTCTCTGTTTTTGCATCATTTGATTTGTTCTTTCTATGGTTTCATCAACTCCTGTTCTGCAGGTTCCTTGGAGGACAGTGAATTAACTGCAGTGATGCCCTGCACTTCTCAGTTGCATGACTTTGAAATAGTAGCATAGCCCTGCACATGCTTTACAACTTCAGGGTTGTTCACATGCTGGTTGAGAATGTCAGTCATTCTTTCAAGTCCTGGTGACTCCTGCTCCTTAGCATTGCATCCTGCAGCGTCCCCTGGGGAGGGCCCATCACAGATATGTTGCTGATGTAAATCAACAGTGTTCAGCTGTAGAGGAAAAGAACGTGTCACCTCACTGGTGCTGCAAATTCTCTCTTAATTAATGTAGGTGATTCTGTTTTAAAGTGTTGGAAGAGCAGCTGGGACGGTTAGAGAGCACGTCAGGATCTGACTGGCATTTCAGGCCCAGTCTGCTTATGTGAGAAGTAAGCTGGATGGTGTAATGAAGGGAATGGGTAAATGTTGGAATGTCTTTTCTCAGCAAAGGAGGGGAAAAAAAGTCATCAGCCACAGAGATCGCTGGTTACCTGAATAGCTGCTAGGAGTTTCATATTTGCTAATGCTGTAACTGCTGTAATGTTCACAACAAATTTTGTTAATGCTATTAGACAGCTTGCTAATGAAAAATCCACACCCACAGAGTTCAAGATCAACAGCTGCTCTCCACGTCATGGTCAGTTTTGTAGCCAGGTATCTACTGATCTCATTCAGATCAGGTTGGGAACAGCAGCTCTGGAGAATACTCACTTGTACTGGACTAATAAAAGTAGGCCAGATTTAGCCCCAACATGGAGAGATGTTGATGTACTGTAGTCTTGAGCATAATATGAAAAGTCTGATCCCTGCATCCTTGCAGTGCCCAGTAAAGTCATCTCCAGTTCCATGTTACAATCCAAGTACTAGAAACATAGCTATTTTCAAGAGGAAGTGGGCAGTCCTTTAACTGATTATTTTGAGTAGAAAATGCTTGCTTCAAAGAGTGCGAACTCAGTTATAACCTTTTTTTGGATGTGGCTCACAATGCACTGGGAAATGTACATAATTTCCACAAAATAAGGAGGTGGAACTGCTCATTGTACAGATTTCCTCTTTCCAGCTTTCCTTTGTTTTTTACTTATTCTGTTTTTCTTGTTTTGTAAGGATATTGTTGGAACTGGAAGGACTATGAAGGTTCTGCTTAATAATATAGAAAAATACAAGCCAAAAATGATTAAAGTGGCAAGGTGAGTAAAATGATCACAAAACTCAGTAATTAATTAGTCTGGCCCAACATATTTTCCAGTGGAGGCGCTCATTCCGAGATCCTGCTTTAATTCCATGCTGCAGTATGGCATGGGGAGCTCTGCAGAGGAGCTGCCTGAGTCACTAAGAGGAGGGTGGAGGAAAGGAGAGGAAATGCTTTTGTATTGTTCTGCAGTGGCAATGACCCTTCAGCCATTTCAAGACTGGCACTGATGGACTTTGAGGGGGAGCACGCCCATCTCTTCCCTGCCATCAGGACGTTGTCAGGAGGAGGAGCAGAATGAGAACGGTGATTCACATGGCTTGGAAGTTTTTTTGATAAAGGGAATAGTTTGTATGCATGTTATTCAGGTAAATATCTAGATTTACATGGGTTTTATTTTGTTTTTAATTACAGTTTGTTGGTGAAAAGAACATCTCGGCCTGATGGGTACAGACCAGATTGTAAGTGTTGTGAAAATCTGTACGTGACAGTACAAGAAGTTACTGCTATTCTACCACTTGCCTTTTGTATCATTCTATGGACTGCTAGAAGCATTGTAAAATATCAGTTGTCAATGGGACTATGAGATGCAATGGAAGGATTTGTACAATTGTGGTTTGGAAAGCCTAGCCTCCTTATAGTCTGATGGTTTCTGCAGAGTACAGACTTTATAGGGAAGTTATGAAAGGGTTTAATTTTATCCATGAAAGGTAAGTGGTTTATCTTCTGTCTCTGACAAACTATGTTGAAGAGAAAGTCCATTTCTCCCTTTTCCTTCCTCGTTGCATCTCTTTGGAGGAGCTGCAAGTTTCCATCTCAACATGAAGGGTGTTTTATTGTGACCTAGTTATTCACAAGTTTTACATTTTTATAACAGAACAACACTTTTTATTATTTTTTGAAAAGTATTATTGTTTAAAGGGTAAACAATGATAGTATAATTAAATCCCACCCCCCAAAAAGCAAAAGATAAATTGGGTTTTTTAAACTTCCTCCTGCTGCTCTGTTTGTGTCACACCAGCACCACTTCTCTCTGAATTATTGGCACTTGTACTGTGCTGTGATGAAGCCGTAAATGGAGCTATACCAAGCTATTGTCAGTTTAGACTTATTAGAATAAACGATGTAATAACAGGTGTGTGGCTAAATACTGAAAAGAATAGATCCATCTAGAAGAGATCAACCAGTATTTGCTACTGAAGAAGGCTCTGGTCAGCTGAGCTGGGGAGGAGGGTAGAAGGAGAGTAGGCAGGTGAGTACCAGGAGGCAGCATGAAGGGTCTTCAGCTGGGATGTGGGAGAGAGGGAAACTTTATAAAGCAAAAGTCACTCAATGTTGGGCATGGCCCTGCGGTTTTAGCCCAATAATCTGAACTGTGACCCAAACGTTTTGTGGTACAACTTTTTATACAGTGGTATTTTTAACATTTAGAATTTAATCCAGTAAATGAAAGTATACATTTGACTGGATTCACTAATATTAAACATATCAAAATACAATCAAAATTACTTCATGAAGGGTAGCTTAATATTTTTATGTAATAACTTGCAATATGAAACAGGTTTTATCCTTGTTTATTCATATTGTGTTGAATTGTACAAAACATCAGAGACCTGTCTTGTGAATCACTGACAGTGCTGTGTCATTTCCTCACTTACCCAAATTTATGATTCCAAAGTGTGTATTACCCACAGTTTTTCACAACTGAATACATTCCTTACTTGAATACCTGTACATTTTTTTTTATGCTGACCTATTTTTTTGTCCATAAGGTTGTGTTTTTCTCTAGTTACTTAGTGAATAATTTGGAAAGAGTCTGAACTTGTTTTCTATAGGGCTGATCCTACACAGACCTTCACACTCAAAAAGATACATGCCTATGCTTAGCTTCAAGTGTGTGAGTTGTATGATTCAGCTACACTGCATGCATTTACTTTGTTAAGCGTGTGCATGAGTCTTCACAAGGTTGGGGCTTTAATTTAAGAAGCATTTGGCATGTTTTGGTAGCACAATATGCAAAATAGTTTTAGCTGTTCTCAGAAGAAAATATATAAATCTGTGAAAGTTACTTCTGAATTTAAACTGTACATTTTTTTCATCATTAGTGTGATACCGGACAGTTGTCATCACACACGTATACCAATGGAGCTTCCAAGCATAGGCAGAATTTTTCAGCTCCGATTTTGGCTTCCTTCTGCAATGTGTCTGTTGTGCCAGTGAGAATTGTACACAACTCTTCTACTCTCCACTGACTATTCACATCTCTGCCACAAATAGTCAATGAGCGGGAACTTGTTCTAGGGCTGCTGCTGATCTTGATGTCTGAAAGTAACGTAACCTCAACTGACTACATGTATCTATAGTTCACTTGTCAGAGAACCAACACGTGAATGTAAGGGCTATATAATTGCCACCGATCTTGTATTGATGGTGCTTGTTATTTGTCTCAATACAGATTATGGATTTGAAATTCCAGATTTGTTTGTGGTAGGTTATGCCTTAGACTACAACGAGCACTTCAGAGATCTAAATGTAAGTTTCTTTAAAAAAAAAAAGTTAAAAAAAAATCACTGGTTTACTTTCCCAGGGTGTCTCAAATACCCCGTAATTTGTCTCCTCCCTGGGGCCTTAATGTCATGGTTGGGATCCTTTCAGTGAGTGTAGAACTCCCTGCAAAACCTCAAATAATCCAAAGGACTCACTGCTCAGCGCTGTGAACGATTCCATCCTGTCTCTCCCCCCTAAAAGCAGAAGTCACACCTCTGCTACGCTTCCATCTTCTGAGAGCCTAGGACTTCACAGGTCCACCATTCCCAGTACATGCAGAGCAGTAAAAAGTGAAACAGCTACAGATCAGACAGGTTTGGACTTTTACTGCTATGCTGCCAGCCCCTTTTCTCAGCAAGGTAATGACAGAAAAAAGGTGCAAGCCTTGCCTTTGCTTCCTGTGGTACTCCCAGGGGTGGACCTCAAAGCTGGGAATTGCAAGGGGAAAACTCGCTGTAGCTAGAAAGTGAAATCAGAATTCAATTCCAGGTCTCTGGAAAGGAAGGGGTAATTATGGCATCACTAGATCGGTCAAGCAAAGTGTTTCTGAAAATTCATTAATAATTAATAATGTAATCGGCTATGCTGTTGCAACCAGTGTTTTATTTTTTTCAGCACATATGTGTTATCAATGATCATGGCAAAGCAAAATACAGAGTCTGAAGCAGTAACGTCTTCACCTGAAGATCTGCAAGCTCAGTGAAGCGGAAATTTGACTACGCTCCCTCAAGCATCTCCCAGAAGAGCCGTTCAACTGACTTGTGTTTCTTTCAACTCAATATAATAAGGGGTTTACTCTAGAGATACTGACTAATATTTACAGACGTGAGAGCTCTTATCTAAAATGTGAAGTAGAGGGCTTTTAAAGTTACTGCCCTTTTTAAGTATTAAAGTTGCCACGTAAGATGCCTTTTGCCTAATACTTTGTCTGCCTCACGTCTCACTGTGAATGTGTCTTTTCCCCGCTCAGTCTGTCATGCTACCCACTGCAATTCGTGTTCTTCGCTGTGTTGCGTGAGGTCATTCAAAAGTGCCATTCTGTGCGTGAAGATTATTTTACAGAATGTTATTGTCTTCAGCATCGCTTTAGTCTTGGTCAGATATGCTGCTGCCAAGTTGAAAGCATTATTTTGGTTTAATTCCACAATTCGAAAGTTTCAGCTGAAGCTGTACATTGTATGAGAGAACATTTCTAGCAGTTCATTACTGCCTCTTCTGAACATAAGTTTTAACACTCAGAGTGTGCTGAATTAGAGTGCTGGTACAAAAATGAACCTATGCAAGACACTGGTGAAATTGGAAGTTGTTATGGTTTTGGCATATCATGTAGCCATAGATGTAACCTGTTCAATGTGCTGAACTGTAATCCAGACAAAACAATGACGGGCAGGTTTCAATTTCTGCGTGGTATCCTCTTCTACAGGACACAAACAAGTAAAAAAATTAACAGTGTTCTCCTGTGCATATATTCTTCATTAAACCTCATTAAGCACAAAAGCTTAATGCTAGTCAGACAATTATTCAGTTACGATTTGATTTTTGTAGCATGTCTAAGTTGAGACTTCTTGTAACCATTTGTCATCTTTAAGAATACAGATCTGACAATGTTGGAGAAGACTTGTATAAAAAAATTCAAAAATGTGTAGGAAAACATAGAAAACCAGTTAACGCATGAATACTGTAGACTCTAGAGACTCCTTCCTTCCCTTATACATCGTGTTTGAACAAGTTTATTAATGTACATGCTGTATTAAGTGTGCAAAATTTAATTCTGTACTGTATGTAACTGTTCTCAACAACTTCCCAAGGGAAGCCAATGCCAAGTAAGTAGCTGTGTATCAATAGCTTTGCGCTGAACTGTAAGAGGCAGATTGTTATTAGCTCAGGTTCCTTTAAACTAATAAAGTAATAAGAACAATTGTTACATTGCACAGCTGTTTATTTTCGTGCTTCAGCGTATTTCGCACATCCCGTAGAAGCTCTTCAAAAATATGCATTTAACTGGTAATCTAAACATACTTTATGTATGTATCCTGTGGCCCCTTAGCTATTGTTACCTGGGTAAAATCCGTGACGTTAATGGAATGAAGGAGATCAAAGAATTACTGTGATTGCTGGAGAAATGCTTTAGCCCTCTCTTCTTTACTCTTTTAACCTATGTTTTTTAAGAGTTCTGTTGAAAAGCTTTCTTTCATGAAATAACTTTCTCCTGGTTTAGAGCAGAAAGCACACCCATGCAGCCCTTGGAAGAAGCTGGTGAAAAGAGCTTAATCTCTTTTTCTTTTATGAGAGTGTTAAAGTTCTTCTTAATGCTTCTGCTTTCTATGGATTTAGTAGTATGGGCACATTGCATAGGCAGACATGCTTAGGCTCATGCTTAGGCCAGGACATCCATTAGGATATGTTCTTTTTTTGCTCTCTTCTTAAAAAGTCACAGTCCAATTCACCTTGCTATGACGATCAGCCTTCAGCAACAACAACCAAAAAATGTAGCAAGTGAATTAGCGTGAAAATACAAAGTTCTGTAGACGCACACAATTCAGACTGTGTTAAAGTTGTTTCATCGGAAGACTCAGTTTATTAAAATCTACATACTTAATGGAAAATACCGGATTTATAGAAACGATAAGAACTGGAATGTTTCTTCAAATTAATTTTATTTCCTCCTGCCATCATATTTTTAACATTGTGAAAAAGCACTACACAGATTTCACTAGTGAATTTGCATGTGCAATTATACTGTGAATAAGAGGTGTTCTCCTCTTCTAATGTCGTATTTGAATTTTGTATCTGTATATATCTGAGCACGTCCAGATGTCTCAGTTGCCATCCACATTACTCCTTGCTTGAAGCACTTCCATCTGAAAAATCAGTTTTCAATTACTTTAATAATCAGATTCCAAAATGTCATCAGCGTAACTGAGGGAACAGGTAATTATGCATATATGTCTGGTTAATATTTGGTCTAGTTGCTTCAGTGTGCTCAGAGAGTTTACAAAACTCATGCATTTTTTCTGTAGCTGTCTCCTGGTTCAATAATAGTGTTGATTCTGTGCCTTTAACCAAAAGGCCACTAAACATTTTTTCAGTTGTGGTTGCACCCTATGGCCCACAAAGCAATGTATTTTTTTATTTTTTTTTTAAATCAGATGAGCAACATCTGTTACTGAAGAAGAGAGCACGTTCTTCACAATCCATTATTTTTCTGGACATCATGTTTATGTATTTGGTGGGCATCCATTTTTAGCTGAGTTTTTCTTCTCATGCACACGTAACACCGGCATCCTTTCCCTATCTGTTGAATACAAATTAACATGGGCAGTAATTTGGTTTAAAGTTACATAAATGCTCAGCAGCCATGAGGTTTTAGACTTTATGCAGTTCACTCATGCTTACATTCGGTCCGATTCCAAAATATCTGAAAGTGATTTTCAAAGTCGGAAGAATAATTCCTGCAACTTGCTTAACTGAGTATCATTTAGGATTTCATGAGACAAACTATAGATATTGTCTGAATATCTAGCAGTTTCTGCTTAAAAAAATAGAATTTAAACAGTCTAAAAGGTCTGTAACTAAATTTTTTTTCCAATTCAATTAGCTGCTGCATTCATGTATTTATAGTTGAACAAAGTAGAAAACAGTGTCTGGTGTTTTGCTTGCTTACCATTAGTGTTATATTTCCTGACCATATAATGTTAATCGTCAAAGTTTTATTAATTAATTTCTATAATGTAAAATTCCAACATTTCCCTCCAAAATACAATATTAACTGTATGTGATATTCAGCTGCAGAACAGTTTCTGATCTGTGAAAGAGTCAAATCATAAGGTTTATACACAGTAAAATGCTTGACTTGGAGATGTACTTATGAGTCATGATTATTGCTCTGTGGTGAGAACAACATTTATTTCAATAAAAATATTGGAGTCTTAAATTTTAGTATTTCTTTGTCCTGAAGAAGGTAAAGGCCAAATCGGCTTCTTTGCATATGTTTGCATTTTGATTTTCTCAGATAAAATAGCAGTGAAAACCCCTATTGTAATCAAACTTGTTCCACATGCAGACTGTAAGTGATTCTAGCTACCTAGAAAACTTTCAAGTTTCAGTTTCAGTTAAAAATGTGAATCTCAGAAGAAAAACATTACAGGGTAGCATAGCAAGAGCCAGGGGCATCCTTGTCCTTTTGTAAAACCATCACATCTGGGAATGTTTTTCCCTTCTTTTCCTTTTTAAAATGCCTTCCAAAAACTCTGATAGTCTACATATAAAGGTCTGAGATGAATGCAATATCTAAGTGTACTGTGAGAGGTATCTTAAATTCTTCTTCTCCTTAGATTGGGGGGAGAAATTTACACACACAAGTTAACGTTGGTGTGTGTTACCTCAGTTCAGTCTTCCAAAAGCTAGCTCTGGCTGTACTCACCAGAGAGACCAAGAGAAGTGAAGAAGAGGAGTCAGCCTCTTCCTGTGCTTATTTCAGTGGTCCCCGTTGGAAACCTCGTAGGCGAGAGGAGTGTGTCAGCTACTTTACATCCTCTCAGCAAAATGAAAATCAAGCAGAGGGAACATAAACGCTTTCGCCCTCATTTCATACCCCTTTCACAGCAGTTCATTCAATGCTATATGCCGTCCTCTGGCGAGTCAGCCACGTACAGCTGCCTCGGTACCTGAACTGATCGTGTTTGTACCACTAAGGAATGACTGCCGTGTTTGCCAGGGATGCTCAGAGCAGTGAGGAACACCACAACAACACGTGGCCAGCTAGAAAAGATTGATCACAAGCCATAAACTATACTGTGGGATTATTTTGTGGTGTTAAAAGGATAATTCTTTGTTAAGAAGGAGCAATATTCTGCACTTCTCATAAATTACAAGACGGGAAAGATAGCCAAAGCAGAGAAGGGAGCGCTAACAGAATGACAAAAAGTGGTCATTTATTTTGCAGAAAACATGGCGAACACCCAATATTTTTTAGAAGTTGAAAAAGGGACATTGGTTCTGGGTGAGGCTCTGCAAGTCCCTTGAAGGTTGTCAGCTCTGTCGTGAAGTACTGACTGCCATGACCTTCCGTTCTGTCGATCAGCTAGCGCTTGCTTTCTCCGTACCTTCACAGGAACACACGTATCCACAGCTGAACTTTTCACTGTTGCCAGTGGTTGTTTTGGGACACAAAGGGGCTTCCAAATCTGCAGAAATTTAGACTCAATTAGTTAAATACTTTGCTGTCATGCCTTGTTCCTTCTGCTGCTGCACGGAGCAATGAACTACTGACAAACTACTGGAGTTTGCAGTACAGCAATTTATTTGTAATACTAAGAGTGAAAAAGGTTTGGATGCCATTCAAAGGCTGACCTTTAGTTTGTTTCAGGAGTGGCATGAAAGATTTCCCCTTTTTTTCTGTAGCAGAAAGAGACAAAAATGACTTGTAGTACTGTGATCTACCAGTCTCTCTTAGACATGCATGATTTGGCCTCTAATAATGGTAAGAAAATCTTGTTTCTAATCATGACACAAAATTTCATTACATTAAATCATTACTACACATGTTCAAAAATCCATTGGTCCTACTGTTAGTAAAGCTTTGTACATTTGTCAGCACTCTTAAGTCATGAGGTTATATAAGGGACAACTCTATTGCTGGAAGATATATGTTATGCCTTCATAGCTATTGAATTTGCATAGAAAAACATTGGAATTTAGCTGAGATATTTTGGAAGCAATGCCAGAAAACAGAGTTGTCTTGAAGTGCCTTTTCTCAGTAATTTTCCATTTTCCTAAACTATCAGAAGTATTATCTTTGCTTCAGATTGCTTTTCTCCAGTTACACCCTCTCTTTATGCTGTGTTCTATCCTGGTGTCTTCTAACCAAATTCTTGCCAGTCCTGTAGTTTTTAGTGACACTCACAAACATTTGTTGTTTTCCAGAAAAGCTAAGCCCTTGTTCTGAAATATTCGGCGGCAGATTTTCAACGGTGCTTAAGCACCCAAGAAAATTTTACGGGATTTCACCTGCTTGGGTGGGTGCCTAGCTGCATCCTTCAGGGATTATGTACCTTTGAAAATATGTATCTTGCCTAATCTGGAGAGACTGGGAAAACATGCAATAATAACTTGGAATGAAAACAGGAGGTATCAGAATAAAAAGGAGAGGCTAATAGAATCATAGAATCACAGAATGCTTTGGGTTGGAAGGGACCTTTCAAGGTCATCCAGTCCAACCCCCCTGCAATGAGCAGGGACATCTTCAACTAGATCAGGTTGCTCAGAGCCCCATCCAACCTGCCCTTGAATGTTTCCAGGGATGGGGCATCTACCACTGCTCTGGGCAACCTCTTCCAGTATTTCACCACCCTCATTGTAGAAAATGTCTTCCTTATATCTAGCCTAAATCTACCCTCTTTCAGATTAAAACCATTACCCCTTACCACCACAACAGGCCCTGCTAAAAAGTTTGTTGCCACCTTTCTTATAAGCCCCCTTTAAGTATCGAAAGGCCGCAATAAGGTCTCCCTGCAGCCTTCTCTTCTCCAGGCTGAAAAACCCCAACTCTCCCAGCCTGTCTTCACAGGAGAGGTGCTCCAGTCTTCTGATCATCTTTGTGGCCCTCCTGTGGACCTACTCCAACAGGTCAATGCCTTTTGTATGCTGAGGGCTCCAGAGCTGGATGCAGGACTCTAGGTGGGGTCTCATGAGAGAGGAGTAGAGAGGCAGAATCACCTCCCTCAACCTGCTGGCCACGCTTCTTTTGATGCAGCCCAGGATGCGGTTGGCTTTCTGGGCTGCGAGCACACGTTGTCAGCTCATGTCCAGCTTTTCATCCACCAGTACTCCCAAGTCCTTCTCTGCAGGACTGCTCTCAATTCCTTCATCCCCCAGCCTGTACTGATACCAGGGGTTGCCCCAGCCCAGGTGCATGATCCTGCACTTGGCCTTGTTGAACATCATGAGGTTCACATAGGTCCACTTCTTGAACTTGTCCAGGTCCCTCTGGATGGCATCCCGTCCCTCAGGTGTGTCAACCACACCACTCAGCTTGGCATCATACAATTGTATCGTTCTTTGATGTGGACATGAATCTCTCTTTGTCTTTCTGAATCATGCAAGTGTTGTTTAATTGATTTATTTGTTTGGGTTTTCATGAGAATTATTGTAGTAGTGTTCCTGCATTTTCTTAGGAAATTTGGAATGAGGTGAGTGCTCAGAGTTTTGCTTTTGGAAATAATAGCTCAGCATAAACAATAGCACAGAGAGACAAAGAGCAAACCAGATTCAAAGGAATATTCAACAGTAGCATGAGCAGCAGAAGGGTCAAGGAGGGTAAAAAATGAGGTGTCATTAAAAACTTTAACTGTAGAGTATTGACTGGAATGGATCCACCAGTGAGTGTACAGGAAGGATATTAAAATCAGTTAAATATGACCTGCTGAATGAGTGTGGAGATGTAAGGCTTTCTGCTAGGAGCCAGTTTGGTTCTGGGCCCATTTGTGCCATATGGGAAAGAAAACCATAATAAACTGAAATTGTTTATTTTCCTCCAGAAGGCATTTCATGTATTAACATGATGCTATTAACTGCATTCAAGCTTTTAACTACAAACACCCAATTTAAGCTTCCAGTACTATTTTGCCTAAGCTGTGTATAAGGCAGTCTCAGCTCTGTAAAGTCAATCTGAATCTCTCCATGTCTTAAATTTAATCAACCACATTAGACACCTACTTCAGATGCTACTCCATCTGAATAGATCTCAGTGTTCTTACTAAGAATCTCTCTTTCTTATTTCCTCAGGTTTTTAGGTCTTCCCATCTCAGGCTTTACCCTATGCCTTAGATATTTATTTCCATTTCTCCAAATTCCTCTTAGTCCATGTTGGGCAGAAACCAACTTACAAGCTCAGCAGGTGCTGGGAGCAAGGTGAAGGATGATCTGGACCCATGGCACAAACACTGGTGAGTTTGCAGCCCTTGGAGAAAACAACCCCACGAACCGCTGAGACGCTCTACTGGGTGGCAGTTACTGGTCTTTCATGGGAGATTTTAAGAAAAGTAGCAAATACATAATTTAAGGGGGAAAAAAATCTCTGGTTTGTGTCCAAGAGTATCAGAGCGGAGAAGCTAGCTGGCTTGCGAGGCATGGAGAGAGGACTCTGTGTGCCACCACCATCATCCAAGGGGGTTTCACTGGAGAAGGAATCAGCTATTGAGATGCAGATCAGCACAACAAACATCTCTCTCTGCTGCAGTATTTCTAGCTCCAGTACTCAGACAAGCACAGAAGAGGGTTTATCCAGGTCAGGTCTGGCACACAGCTGATTCTGTCAGGCCTCAGCCATATCTTGCAGCAGCCTAGCCAAAATACACCTCAAAATCTTTTGTTATTTTCCCCACACAGGTCACAAGCTGGAGTCCAAAGCTAGGGAGTGTTTTCCTGATTATGTTCCATTTATTTACACAAAAAGAGTCAAATATAAGAACGTATTTCCTGTGCAGAAGGGAAGAAGGAAGCCAAGGCACATCATGGCACTGCCCCAGGCTGATCTGAAGTCTTTGGTCGGGCGCAGACTTACCAGGATTATTTTCCATCCCTTAAACTATGTTTAGACTGTCTCAACTTCAGCAGACTCTGAGACGTAAATTATTTTATGCAGAAGGACAACAGCATTTTGTGAAGTCAAAATAGGTTGTGAAAACTGTATACAAAGCTACTCAAGAAGAAGGAGTGCGTGTTCCCTGTATTGGAATAGCAAACTAATGGCATAGCGTATGGGCCCCATTCCTGCAGAGAAACACAGACCAACTGAACGCAGCTGCTCACACGCCCCGAGTTAAGCCCCTACTGAGTCTGAGCAAAATCGGAGCCACAGTTTTTAGTTAGTATAGGTATACGCATTAAAATAGTATCACTTTCAATGCAGATGCTATGCCAAACAGTCCTTTACCCTCCTTTAGTATAATGGTATCGGCCTAAAAATAGAAATGCTTGTACTATTGTTCACTATGAGAATTTAAATTTTTGGTACGACATTTAGTATGTTACTAAACAGCAGGGAAATGCGGTCATGCGGTTTGTGGTAAGGCTCTACCAAACATTCATTTACCAATATGGAGTCATGGCTGTTGAGGTAATTCTTCATTACCTGAGGAGAGAAAGACACATCACAGCTGTTCTAAGCCATCATTACATAGACTTTCCAAAGTTCATAATACAAACTTACAAGTCTCGTTTCTAGTAAGAGTAGAATATAAAATCTTGTTTATGAATCATAACAATCAACACGGAGCACATCCACGTTTTTCTGCTTTGTAGTCCACTTGCTCATGAATGCCAGAGCTTTCTTCCTTGAGGCTCCTCAGGGCGAAACCTGCTCTGCCTAAAGCCATAGCTTCATCTATGTCTGAACACAGCCATTATCCTGACAGAGCAGACAGAACCTCTGCATCATCCACCTTAATTTGCTAAGAGAAACCCTTCCCCAGCCAAAGCACTAAACCATGTAAAATGATTATATGTATTGCAGGAGTGGCCACAAAGTACTAGGTATCAGCTAAGCCTGTGAGGTAACAGACTTGGCTTGAACCGGGACAGGCATAGTGGTGTTTCACCTGGCCATTTTTGGAAGGGTTGGGAAGATGAGAAGGACTATCATAGACTCTGGTTCACGCAGCAGCCCAAGCGCCTCGCCAGAAGCACCGTGCTCCCTCAGGACTGGGAGGCTCTTGTGGCAGAGAAGAGATGGCGATGCAGCTGCCAATATCATCTCTAGCATCCTGCCAAGGTGTTGTGGGATTTTCCAAGGTCAGCTCTCAATATTAGAGCAGGTGGGATCACAGTTTAAAACTGTAAAGATGTAGGAGTTAGCTTTTCACTGAGAACAAGCTCTAAATAAAAAAATGTCATCAAGTTAAATTCTTTAAACATCCCTGTCTTTCTCCCAGGGTTTGTGCTGCCCTCCCTGACTGCCAGGGCTATCATTACTCAGCTTCTTTCCAGAACCAGTTTTTCTCATCCTCTGCTGACTCTCGCGCTTGCCCCCAGACTGCTCTATAAATGTGTATTTTACACTCCAAAAATACCACTCCTGACTTACGATTCCCCTGCCAGCCCATGGCTCCAACTGAAATAATTGGGTGGGTGGGAAGTATTTTGATAATCAAGGAAGTAGGTGATTTCCATGTGTAGGTTTAAGCAAAATTATAGTACCAAGATGTTTGAAACACTATGGCAACAAGGCCTGGCTAATGTCCTCTGCTGCTGTTGAAAGGAGTTGCTGCTTTCACTCCTTCAGACAGTTTTGATATGTAGGGAAATGTGGTGTCCCAGTAGATAGTACTGTATTTATCCATAACATAATAATAGCTAACAGAGAGAGAGCTGCAAACTTATAAACAATTATTTAAGAATTCAGGGTTTGGAGGGGTTTGGGCTTTTTAAAAATTTCCCTCTGTCCTGACACACTTTGCAAAAGCCCTTTGCCAGCATATTTGCAAAAGTCTAATTAGCCATTCTAGGAAAACAAGCATTTATGATTTGATCTCTTCATCTAAGGTGAAAAATCCTGGGAAGTTGCCATCACTCTTCCGAGTTAATTCAATGTGAAGTCATCACACCAAAATTACTCTAAAAGTTAGTTTTAAAATAGGCGGTTAGGCATTCATGATTCACTGTCTGCACTAACTGCTTTGTGAAAGACAAAAAGTAGTTCTTATTTATGTACAATATTCCTGTAGTAATGATTGTTAGGAGAAATGGGGACATAGAAAAACAGCTCAAAATAAGTATCAGTATTTTTACCCCTGTTTGTAATAAAGTCTCAGCTAAAAGGTATTTTTCTACTTCCCATATTCTCAGTTATTTTCCAGAGCTCCACCAGAACTTCTGTGTTTGGCATTTTAAGTCAGTCACAGGATTCCTGCTTGATTGCCTATTGAGTCCACTTCGTTAGCTCTACCTTACTGACTTCAGAAATTACAGTTAAGGGAACTCATACAAGTTTGGTTTTAACTAAGGATGCTCACTTTTCCTCCTTCCAACCAGTACGTTTCAAAGGTGGCATCCAGACCGCTCATCCAAATTAAATTTCTCTTTACTCTTCTTTGTGCTTTCCACAGCAGGTCCACTTGCCTTTTCCAATACATTTTGTGTGTGTTGATAGTGCATCGCAGTGCTCCCATTTAAATGCTGAATTATTTCAGCAACCAGGACAACGTTTTCTCTTGCTCCAGTGACATTTTATGGCACAATAAGGCAGCCTTAAAGTGACAACAATGGGTTTTAGAGGGATATCCTTCATCATCTGAGCCCTTCTAGCTATGGCAATAGCATATAATATACGCTGGGGCTCCTCTTAGTTCCTGGCCTAGATTTTTGTGGCAATGCCAGAGCTTGCCGATCTGCTTTTCCCAGTGCATTGCAATCGACAGGTACCTCAGCAACCCCGGGCTGGCTTTCCCCGACCCTCTGAAGCGGGCAGGCTCCTGCACAAGCCTTACGTGGTGCCCAGATGCCGTAACCTCCACTTCGCTCCCACCCTCCCTACTTCTTTCGCGCACAGGCGCAGCATAGTGCAGGATTACAGTCTGATGCCTCCTGCCTCTCCTACTATTTTTAATTATTTGCAACACCTGGAGAAACTTCTAGAAGTCCTGCTTCTGGTTTAAGTCATCTTCACCTGTGCTCCAGCTCGCTCCTCTTTGTCTCTAGAGATCTGTCAGTCTTTTAAAAAACAAGAACTCTTTTTTTCCTGACAAAGCCAGATTCTTGGCACATTCTTCCAGCATTCCTTTGAACAGCCAGTCAGCAGACAACAGCGCAAACACTCGCCTGCCCCCTCATTGTTTCCTGACCCTGATTTACGAGAGGTCAGTGTGATAGATGTTTAAACTAACCACAGGTTCGGTTTATGCCAGGCCACTCCATCTGAGCTTTCATGTCATATTAACTGCAATTCCTTCAAATTCCATTGCAATCAAAATGGAAAGCAACAGTTGTATGCTTTCAGCACCTCCCACCCAAATATTGCATATTGCTCCAGGCCAGATTCCACCCCTCTCCTACTTTCTGGATATCATCTTCCCTTCTATTATTCATATTTTCAAATCGCTCTTAAAAAACGTGGAAGTTCATCTAAGCGAGTAGACAGCCAAGTGTAATGGCATCCAAGAGCAAAGTGCTACTTCAGATAAGAACGTTACAAGCTGGCCCCTTGCAGACGTTTCTAAGCTGGCTTTCACAAAATAAATATGTGATGTGGGCAAACATACAGTCTTAGATTTTCTGTTTCAAAAAATCAAGAAGTTACAGCCCTGATTTGAAAGATACGTATCAGCTCTACTTTCAAGCTATTAGGGAGTGTGCCACAACAAATGAAAACAAACTGCTGTAGGAGCCATAGTATTAATGCTTTTTCATACCCAGCAGTGGCACCGCACATGGCAAAGTCTCCTATTTAGCAGCAGCATCTTGAGGGGACGCCCTCCTCACAGCACCAGCCAGTTGCCCTGGGGTTTAACTACTCAACCCCTTGCCTGGTAGATCAACTGCTAGATCATATTCTGCTTGCTGCACCTCGGCCTCTTCCTAATACCACCCCCTTCTTCCCTCGTTGCTTTTCTTTTACTGTCTTCCTTTGTCTTTTGCTGTATTTTTAATTCTGCTTTGCCTTAATTGCGCTGGAACTAGCAACCTTCTGCTGGGCTCTCAGACTCTGAAGGATCTGCTGTACTTCCTTTCTGGTCTCGCAGGACTGCTGCTGAAGCTTCTGGCAGAATTTCTTTCTTGTTGCTTTTTTTTTCCCCAGACTCTACCGAAATAGCTGTTTGACTTTCCAATAAGAGATGCTGCATTACTACCAGGAGCAGGTGGTTCTCATTTCAGACGTTTCAGTCAAAAAACCGAAGCATGTGACATCTTGTGATTCACAGATTCTTGCTTTCTGTCCTGACATTTCTCTTACCTTTTTGAGTTGAAGGCTGATCCTTAAAATGGATAACTAAGTGAAATTGCATACCACGCCACTACAGCCCAGCCAAATGCTATCTAGACAAATGGCTTAGGTGGAGTCACTGCAAAATGCAGAATTAAAAAGATCACTAGAGTTTGGCCTATACAGTATTTTTATATTTGTGCTATTCCTTTCCAGATGAAATAAAAATGATGTAGCCTGACAACTCCTAAGTCAGTGTTTAAAATCTCCCTATGTCCTAGCTATCAGCATAACCCCATATTTATTTTCTTTTTCAAAAAGTTCAGTCTGAGATCCTATTTGCCATTTTGCAGCCTTTCTTCACTCCTGCCTGAGAACTGGAGTGCTGGCAACCCCGACCAGCCATCAGGCGCTTCAGCTTGTTCCATGCTGTAGGACGTCAAACTGAAAATGTACCATCTTAAACCTTATGATCTGTCCAATGAGAAAAAATGTATAAGGTAAAAAAGCAGGAGGTCATAGCGAAAAATATTTTTTAAACATACATTACAAAAGGTTCTCTATGGCAAGAGAGGATATGGGGTTTAAACATCTAAAATTCAAAATCTCAATGTCTTACCCATTTTAAAATATATCTCTGGGCTTGAAGGTCTCTGGCTAGGGTCTATCTCTCTATTTGGTGTTATCTGAATTGAGCTAGTTGAAAGGAGATTCTGCTGTCTCCAGATGAGTTCATCAAGTTTCTGTCACTAGCCCATCATCATCAACAATAACTTTGCACTTAGCTCATGAAGATATACCAGAGAATCTTCTTCTGCACCTCACTGCAGTCCAGATGGGCTGGAAGGCAATGCAGTGTCCCGGGAATAGCCATGCCTGAGCCCATGACAACTGGGGTTTTGTCTGACTTAGTATCTGAATGTTCTTTATGTTTTCAGTCGTGTGCAAAGGACAAGAGCCTGGAGCTTGTGCACATGCTATTTGAGCGGCCCTTGGTAATGTCAGTGCCACAGAGTTACAGTCATTATCCCTGATGAAAGTTGTGTTCTCTTGCTGCCTCCTCAGTGGATTTACTGTGAAAGAGGAAACAGTGTGCTATTCACAGGTGCAAGAAGCAGTGCTTCCCAAGGATACTTGAGTCTCTCCCACCTTAAGAAACCTGTCCTTGATTCCGGTTGCCTGTCCAGGTGCTCTCTCCTCCTTGCTGTGAGTCTGCTCCTTGAGCAGCCCATCTACAATCATTGCCCATAGTTTTCTTCTTCAGTTCTGACCTAGACCTGCCCTGATTTGGCTTCTGCCACCTGTGCTCCACTGAATCAGAGTGCTTAGCTCACGACTTCCATAAAGTTCAGGACTGGGGGTAAAATGAGTCTTTCATTCTCATTTTAAACTGTCACTTTAAAAACATTTTAAACTGTTACTTGTAAAACTTGGGGATTTTAAAGACAGGAGCTCATGGGGGAAGGAGAAGGAATAGTGCATCTCTCTCAGCAGCTTCCTTACAATGAAGGCTAACAAGGAACTGACTGTTCTATTAATGCTGAATTTCAGCCCAAGCTTCCGGAAAGGCCAGTTATCTCTTAAGAGTCCCACAAAAGCCTCTATTAATTTATTTCCAGCTAATACTACTGCTCCCTCCTCCAATCTGTCTCCTACTTTAAAGAGATTTGCTCAGGTTACTCTTCATGCTTTCATTTGTCTTCCACAATTCTATTTCAGCTTCCACATCTTTAATCTTTCTTACAAGGTATTAAAGGATCCTCATTCTCCTTTCACCATTTTCTGCAAATTCCAGAAATAGCTGTTTTCAATCACCTTTTCTTCCCTCTCTGTACTTTGCCTCTGAAGGATCTCACCGTAACTACCATTTCAGCAGCTTTCTCCATGCTTATGATTCACCAGCCTTTCTACTTCAGATTTGTCATATTCTTTCCAAGCGAAAATTCTGACTTGTCTCTCTGGCACTAATTGCCATGCTACTGTCTGGTATTTCCTAAGCTGAGCTAGTGCAGCACCCACATTGAGATATTTTTGGTAATCTCTCTTAATGCCACTCCACTAAACCCATTTTCTTGCAACTTTTTAGCTTCTGTGTCCTCTTATTATAGAAACCTGATTTTGGTTTCCCACATCTGTTACTCCCACCTTGTGTAACATGTTCTCATAGTTCTGACACGGGTAGGAAAGAGATGGTAGGTTTGTGTGGGGTCATGAGTCACTGTATCCTAAAAAACATGAGCATGTCTCAGCTAGATTTGGTGTGTGGAAGTAGATTAAGTCTTGAAAACATCCTTTAAGACTGACTTGTACTATCCTTTGCACGTACTTTTTTGTTTTATCTCTGCATTTGAAAAGGTGAATAATATGCAATCAAGCCCACCAGATTTTTCTAAAGACAAATGTATCCAACTGTGAAGGTGTAAACACAAAAGAGAGTGGCTGTACTGACTGATGGGGAATAACTGGGAGTAATGAGATTAAACTGAACAAAGGAAAACCACTGAAGGTTGAACATGAGGAAAATATCCTGGCCATATCTATCAGACCATGGACTAATTTCCCACGGGAAGTGGTGGAAACTCCATCTCTTGAGTCATTTAAAATTAGACCAGATAAATCACTAAAAAACAGAGGGCTGGGAACAACCCAGTTGGAACTGGAAGGGGAAGAACTAGGTGGTTTTGAACGACGGTTTTAGTCTCCGTTTCCCTTATTCTGAAATCAAATAACATGTCTTGTTTAGGGTCTGTGCAGGCAGGACTGCCAAACCTGCAGCTGCACTGAGTCCTCCTCATTACGGTCAGGGTGAAATGCTAATGTGACTCTAACTGATAATTTTTCTGTGTTGTGGTAATGGTACAGCTCAAGCCCGCTAGTGTAACCAGAGGACTCCCCCTCGAGCCCTCCTCCTCCCCGTACTGCAGACCTGGTTGGGGACTGTCATAGGATTTTTCTACCAAAATGCTTCTTTGTTTTGGACCGATTCCTCATTATTTCTTCTACCACGTACCCTGTTGGGCTGAGCTCCCCTAGATGGCAGAGCTGAAGCAATTGAAAATGCAAAATGCTTTACGCAGTCTTGCTGTAACAGGGGCTGCCATAGACAGCGTACTAATTTCTTGAGAGCTACTTGCTAGAAACACCTTCTGTTGTCATGGTTCACTCTATGCTGCATGTGCCAGACAGTCCAACTCCACATACAGTTAATGCAGTTAGGATTTGGCCCCAAAAGGATATTGTTTCCCATAAACGATTCAAGTTTCCAGTTCTCAAAAACAGCAGGCCAAGAAAACGGTTCATTTATGATTGTGTCTTTAGCAAACCCCCATGGTCCAGCTACACTGGCTTTTTGAAAAAAAAAACACAAAACAAACAAACAAAAAAAACAGCTTTGATACAGTTGTGCAAATGCTTGGAAAAGCAACGAACGTGATGAGGCAAGCTCAGAGAAGTTACAAGTGACCTTCTTGTCCATTTACACTTTTCAAGCCTTCTGTTACGTAAAACCACGAGTTATCCCATTAGCAGCGTTAGTCCGCACAGTTTTTCCTTCTGTCCACACACAGATGTTTTTCCTACTAATTGAATTCTACTGCAATGCATTTTTTCAGGTTGAAGCACTGAAGAAAGCTGAACCCAAACTGGGTCACATTTTGAGGATTTCTTTTGAAATTACACACAGAACTTTTTATAAGTTTAAGGATCTGATAAAAATTATTTGACTGCTGTTACCTCCAGAATTGTTTTCATTTTCTACAGATTGCAGAAAAGGACAACAGGTCAGGGGCTTTTTTTGTGTGTTATTTCTTTTTCAGCTGACCAGCTCCACGTGGTGTGTTGCATTTCTCAGCTGGCAAAAGACTTTCTTTTTTCGGAACTATTGTTGGATTGGCACGAGGTGCCTGAAAATTTCCCATCTTTCAGTCAGAGACAAAGTAAATAAACTGATAATGGCTGTGGTAGAAACATAGAGGGAAAAAGGAAATTACTTGGGAAGCAAGAAGATTAATCTGAATTATTTCAAGAGTCTCTTTTTCCTCCATATTTGAGCATCTAAGTTTAGGTAAGTAATGCAATCCAAATCAAGAGTCATGAGTAGAGCATAGCAAAAAAAATAATTATTTTACCTGTCTTGGTAAGTCATCGGTTCAGAACCAGGCTAACGTTCTTAGCTCTGAATTTGCATAGCTTTACAGTTTATCCCTGAAGAATTTTCTTCTTATATCATGGTTATTCGGCTTGCACCCAGTCTTTTACTAATCATTTCCTTATTAATCCTTATATCTGTTATACTTCCCATTATTTTCATCTCTTTTTTACTAAAAGTTTTACCATTTCTAATTTCTTGCTCATCTTTGATCGTCTCTAGCTCATTTCACATTTACTTTACCTATTTTATCATCTTTTGCTTCCTCTCTTTATCTGTGTTATCTTTATAATTACCGTGTATCTTTTTTTGATTTTCCACAGTACAGCTTCACAGTATCAAATACTCATGTTGCACAATTTCCCCTCATATAAAGATCAACATAAGTTAGCTGGAAGTCATCCGTGTTTCATTATATTTGGCAATGAGAAGTGCAGCTTTTAAAGAGCCTCCACCCTACAGCTGCATCTCATCATTGATCCATTTAAATGCACTAATCTAGCCAAAAAGCAAATGTTTCCCATTACAACCTGTCTCTAAGTGACATCTATGTGCTAGTTTAGGAATAGATCTTCATAACAGAACTACTTTGGAGGTAAAACAGGAAAAGATATTCTTCTGGTTCACTGCTAAACACTTGCATGCTTTTAGCCTGAAATAAGTATGGAGCCCTGTACTTCCATCCAGTTACATAGTGGGTAAAATAAACATTGTGAGTGTTGCTCACTGAATACAAATTCTGTAATTGCGGGTTACATGTAAGACCAGTTAGGTTACTAGAAATTGGCTCCTACATTTGTAGGGAAAAGGAAAATTATGAAAACCTCTGAAGCTCATAATGAACATAGGGTAGGATATCTAACATGCTACTAATATCCCAAAGGCCCTCAGCTCTTTAAAATGGTGATCATACCACTATAGCTTCCTGAAAGGAGTAATGAGGCCTGATCTGCCCACAGGCTAATGCAAGAGTCTGAGAGATGGCTTTTTAGTTTGTTTGACTTAATTGACATAGTTATACTACTGGAAAGCCTGCCAATCAAGATGAAGTGTTTTAAAAAAAGAAAATGTGGGCTTTGCAGGTCCTGTGACACAGGAACATTTTTATGTCAACCTCATAGAAAGCTAAAAAAGGAGTTTCTTACAATTAAGCAGGAAAACAAACAGTATATTCAATACTATATGCATTATTTCACATATGCATATGTTGAAATAATGATCAATATCCAGTACAGATTATCTTTCAGTCCTCACGCTGCCTTCATACTTCTCCACGGTCAGTGGGCTGCAGGACTCATCGCCAGCACTGCTCTGTTCCAACGGCTATCGCAGCAGAACTAGAGGGTTTTATAATGAGAGAGTGGGTAGCTGTAATTTCGGTACTCAGGAATTCGTGGGAGTCTGCTTCTTGACACCAAAGGCAAGTAGATAAAGGAGAACATACACCGAGAGATGTACAGGCTTTGGAGCACTTTGCAGGAGCTGCTTCCAAGCAATCCACGGAGGCCATACCCAACTACTTATGCGTTCTGGCACCTTTTGAAATTCTATGGTTTCTCCTGAAGGCCTTTCTCATTGCCAAATGCTTTTTGCATGTGTTAGATGGGTCCCTGAATCATAGTTTCTGCAGTGCTAACACTCACAAAACTAAGTCTATTTTTGATCACGCTGGCATACAGAACTTCTTTCCTTCCCCTTTTATACACAACTGTAGTCAACAGCACCTTTGACCTCTGGTGTACCTTCCCATACACTCAACCTTATGGGAGACATACTATTAAAATCCTGAGTTGTATTTGCTTTCTGAATTAACATCATGGCTGTGATAAATGTGGCAGTTCTTGGATAACAAAGTTATTGTTTCATGCTGTTTGCTGGCAGCATCAGGGGAATAACTGCAGTGGTCTCAGTTCAATCACACACTGAAGGCTGTCTTTACAGCCACAAGGACTGAAAAATAACCTGCTGTAGGAAGGCTTTGGTCCTCAGTCCCAGTTCCATGAAAGGGGGACATCTCCAAATATTATCTTGTCCAGCAGTGAACCAGATATGGATTTAGTCACCCCTTGCTATAGAATAGTTTAGAGAATATCTGCACTGAAAATCTTTCTACGATGCTGACATACAGAGCCGATCTCCAATGAACAAAAAAGCCCAACCCTTGTGAGAGTGTATACTGTGAAAAGACAAGATTTGAATGCAGTTTTAATGCATTTGGCACACAGTATATGATTCATAACTCTTCACCTCAGTAGAGGTCAAGTATATCATGTCTCAATATTTTACTTTTCTTTAGACTTATATACAAGTCAGTTGTGAAACAGATCTTCTAATAATTTCTTACGGTAGCGGACACCACTGCTCAATTCTTTATCACTATTAAATTAACCCAATTTCTATGTCAATAAAAATGATAAGTACTAGGCATATTGTTTCCAGGGTCACAACCATTCCTAGTATAGTCCGCGACAGACAGACTGCTAAGTTTTGTAACATGATGAATGAAACTAAACTGAAAATCAGTATCTTCTTTTACAGAAGCTTTCAAAATACAAGTCCTGGTGCCTTGCTCAGAGTAAAAAATCCTTCCTCACTAAAAGCAAACCTCCAGTAATACAGATCCTGCAGCACAGTCACGCTGTTGCTCTCACCCCACAAAATGGCATGACAATTTATAAAGTGATAAGCCAAAGAATTAGGAAATAACTAATTAACATAACTGAAATGCCTCAGTTAATATACTTGGTTAACAGCAATGCTACCAGGAGAAAATTCCCCCCACACACTTGGATGAAAGCCTTACTGTTAACTCATGTCATACTTATTTCTTAATATAGAAATAATTAATACTTGTACATGTGTGGTTATATAGAGCAGAATTACACAGCTGTCTCCGGCTACTCATCAAAGGGATGCTGTTTTATATACAGGAATAAAGTGTTACTTTTATTGTAATCCTCACAATACAAGGGTGGACAAAAAGGAAATGGGCTAATAATATGTCCTTACAGTTACCGTATTCTGGGCTCTCCTAGAAGTCTGTGAAGAGAGGTAAGAACCCTAAGAAGTTGATGCAAGCCATCTTACATAGTGGTATGAACACGTCTGGTCAGCTTCTGTGTCTCTTCACTGACTATTGAGAGAGCCTAGCTGATTAGTTCAGATCAAATAAATAATTTATAGATGGGTAAAATCAGGTGCCATGAATACCATCCTCAGTGTCTAGTGTACTTGGAGAGCACAAGGCAGGCAGAAAACTTCCTTTGCCTCAGCATGTTAGGGGATTGTGTTATTAGGCATCCTGTTTGCCCAGAGAGAGAGTCCTGTTGCAGCCAGAGTCATAAGGATTCGTTTGTACCTGGAGTCAGCAACAGTGGCCATGCTGGAACACCTTTATGCAGCACAAGAGCGCCCCTCATTCTGGTCGTCACAGTGAGCGACACTAGAGGTGAATAAGACATTCGTATTTTTGAAAGAGAGCACCCGGCATATGCTTTGCTAACCCATTAACATTTTCAATATTTCAGCAGTGCTTCTGCTCTGAATTGGAACCAAAAGCAAGTCTTTTCATTAAAAGCCAGAAGGAGAGAGGGAGCATGAGATCCATTTAATTAAAACATTTCCAGCCAATACGCTAAGGAACGTTTAGATTCTGCACATACCTTATGCATAGCCAATGCAAATTGCATGAGCAGAGGCTGAAAAGGCTTGGAGGAAACTAATGTGAAATGAGAAAAGGCTACAATAGTCTAGGCTGTAGATTACAAGAATAAGGCTCTGGCATTTATCGGAGAAGAACCAAAATATTTAGCTACTAACTGGTCCCACTGTCTGCGGCAAGCGAGCCCTGACGCAGTTTAGAGCAGCCTGCCAGTCCTCCCTGCACTGAGTGCCACATCTGACAGTAATAAGGTGTTCCAGCAATGCTTCTGCAGAGGATGTTGCACGGAGCAGTATCGTGAACCAGCACAACCCCCTTGCCCAGAAGTGCCAGTCTCCCTACAGCAGGTATATCCTCCAGCTGGGTCAGTTGTTTCTGTAGCCTCTTTCAATGCAGAGTAGCATAAAAGGTGGGGCAGTACTTCAGTAGTCTAGCAGTCTGTGAAATCACCATTTCGCTCTAGGTGTAGCTAAAGTAGGCAGCTGTTTGAGGTAGCTGTCTTCAAGACACACTAACATGGACCATCCTTTCCCAATGATCCAAGCAGCGTGCCTCACTTTCTGCCCTCATCTTTGTTCTTGTAAGAACAATATCGTAATGATCAAGAAAAGTATAATCCTCTGACCCGGAGTCAGAAAACATCTTGCAGAAGGAAAAGCCAAAAGATGACTGCTGCAGTATTTCCACTCAGTTCATCCCCTTCACTAAAGCAGCTAACTATTGGAAGGAGACTTGAGCTCTGCACAGCTGTTATTTACCCTGTTTTGAAATGCAGAAAGTTGCAGTAATCTGTGTATTTTTCTTTAACTCTTTTGTGCTTTGGAAGTATCACACAGTTCAAAAGGCAATATGACTAAATTTTAGGAAAATTATTGTGCTGGCAGCGTTTTAACAACTGTTTCTTTGTAAAAGAAAAGCAATAAATAAGGGAAAGCAGATTAAATAAACATAGAAGCTATCAACAGCGCAAAAAAGTCTTAGTGAATAGAGAAGTTTGACAAATGATGACTGGTACAAATCTTTGCTTTTTCTCTGGCTTTCATCAAGACTTCTCTAAAACTTAAGGTTGTGTCCAAAAGAGGAGCTTGACACATCACAAATGGAATGGAACCTGTTGCTCCTGCAGCTGGTCCTACAGGTCTGGGGAATGAGAAGAACAGACAAGAACACAGCATATCAAGGAGGAGATTTTCCCTTTAGATTTCTTTTTTCATATTAGTCAGACCCAGTCATTAACACTAATTACTTTTATAGAAGTTGTATAATACTTGTGGCCCTCACCTCAGGCAGTTGTACAGTCCTGAAATCTAACAGTCCATCCTCATCTGATCAAAAGGAAAGACTACTCTTACTGTATCAAAAAGATTAAGCCCTGTCCTTAGACTTTGGGAAAAAATGCTTCGCATTACTGTAATCAGAGTTTGTTTCGTATTTTGCTTAGGGCTTAAGGACCGCCTTGAGACTTAAATTAACTTGGACTATTTCCCTTTGCCTCCCTTGTAACACTTCGGTCTAATCCTGCAAATGACCTTTGTGTGGACATACTTTGCATCCACATGGAGCCATTTGGAGTCTGGTGCATGTGAAACAGCACAATACTGCAGCAAAGAGTTCAAGTATATCTAATGAGTTAAAATATTTGGCTGCTGCTTTCTTCTGGGAAAGCAGTTCTGAAATGAACATCTGAGGGTGTCTCAGCAGAAGACTGGCCTGAAAATATTCTGTAAACGTGGCTTTGTTCCTTAGCTCATTACTTTCATTTCAACTTCTCCCGGCATTATGTTACAGCTGATCAGATTTCTGGATTGATTTTTGTCTAGATTTGCAACTCTAAGTCCATTGCTGAACAGGGACAAACTGGTGGAGGGTGCTAACAATTAACTTAGTCACACTAGAAACATGTTATATTCAATGTTTTTTTCGGTCAGTTCAAAAGCATGCTTCTTCTTTATATACTACTGTTTGCACAGGCAGTCAACATAGCCTGTTTACAGAAAATTAATGAGCAACTTCATTAGTTGCAATAATTTACATGGATGGGTTTCTGTGCTTTCTTTTTCTGTACAGGCAGACAAGCCACTTGGAACCTGAACCCAAGCCCAGGTGTCCCTAATGCCCACAGTTGTCTCTGTCGGTTTCTAAAACTAAAGCAGAATCACTCATTAGTTTATATCTCTAACTCTGATCAGCCAGCATCTTCTGTAAAATTTGACATTTGTTCAAAGGATTTGTAAAACACTGAAAGAGAATGAATCCAATATTTTCTTCTCCTTGGAAGCAGCATTCATAGACAATCCTTTCTCTGGAAGTAGGATGTAGCTTGTGGGGAAATTCATAATACATCTACAGTAATATAATTCCAGAAAGCTATGGTGACAGTTTAGCCCTGTTAAAATACCAAACATATTCCTAATCCAGCCTCTTCTGGAAAATTCATACAATACAGGCATAAATACAATCCAGCTTGTCTCACAGATTTTTTTTGGTGGGGCATGTCATGTTTTCCTGGATACTCTCTCCCCATTTTTTATCTCACTTTTTAAAAGCCAGAGAAGGAACATGGGTGGTGGGAAAGCAGTGTGTGTGTGTGGGGGGAAATCACCAGTGTAATGTTACTTTCAGAGCACAGTCACCATAAATAGTAATCAGCTTACAGGTTTAGAGACCTGTTGGCCTTTAGATGGCTCCTGCTGTACCAGAGAGCATCTCCTGTGTCTCTCTCTTGAGTGAAAAGAGAGCTGAGCAGCGGTCAGTCGGCATAAGTAGCAGCACATGGAGTCAGCTTTAGAAGCCAGTAAGAGCCGAGTACCTGGTTTCTATAGGGTATCTGGTAGTGAGGTTCTGATGAGCTCAAAGTGAAGTACAAGCTTTTTGGACAGGGTTGGTAAAGTAAGAAAGCAACAACTGTACATTGCCTTTGGCTGGAGCATGTCATTGTTGGAAGGAGGGAGGGTTCTGGTGAAATCAATATATCCCTATGATAGAAATGTATCGTTTTTACTCCTGAGTGTTTTCTCAATGCCTGACAGCTATCTTAATGCAGCCCAAGCCATAGAGGAAGATCTGTTAAATGGCAGGGCTCAGGAGAAAGCTGTCATACTTCGTCCATCTAGAGGGAAGCTGTGGACAGTCGGAAGAAATACAAGATGGGTAGCCTGAATTTTGGAGATGGGTGTTAGCACCTCTGTGCTACTAAAACGCGGTTTCACTAATCAGCAGATCAAGCTGCTGATTATGTGATAAAGCAAGGAGAGAGTGATAACACTGCTGTCAATTCATCAACAACTACTTCTACCTAAACTGTCAGTTCAGTAGTTAAACTAAACATTTTACAAAATAGGGCTGATTTATCACCTCCCAGTCAGCAGCACAGAACCAAACACAGAGCCGTTATTTCAGTAGAGGAACTAAGGTAACCCAGATTGTCATTTCACTTCTCTCTGCCATTCGAGCACTTAAGCCTTTTCTGTCACGGCCAATTTTAAATAGATTGGATATTTATTGTGTTGAACTCTTTTAAACTGTGCGTGTGTGGGAGGGGAGGGTTTCTGAGGGAAAATGCTGCACATCTAATAGTCCCTGCTGGCTTTCTAAAACAAGTTAACATTGTTTGACCTAAAGTGAATAAATGCTCAGCAGAACTGAGGCTGATGACTTTATCTGTTAGACTCTGGCTCCTCTAATTTAAAACAAATGAAAGAATGTAGATAGTTTAAGTGAATGCAGAAGAGATGGGAGTGATATTTTTTTCTCCTAGACCTTTACAAAATTAGGAAATCTTGCTGTAAACAACAGGCATGGCATTTTCAGAAACAAGTTGTTATTCCACAGCGACAGTTTCTAACAGCAGAACCTGAAAAACAAAAGGTTTGCTTTGCTTATGGTTTCAGAGTGTTTCAGTAGGTTTTCATTGCTAGGAACCCTAGTTAAAAGTAAAGTGACTTCTGCTGGGCTCCTCCTAGCCATAACCTTGCCTGCTCAAATTTTACACTGCAACTAATCCCCCTGGGCTCACTGAATTATATTTGAAATTGTTCTTTTCTCTGGCTGGATGATGGTAAATTCCTGCAGGCTTGAACAATTTCGTATTTCTTTAGAGAGTACCAAGTTTGCTGTTGGAGCTGAAATACTAATGCCCCAAACCCACCAAAATGTATCAAACCCCAGACTCAGAAGAGCAGGGGTGGCTGGTGTGAACAACGGAGGCTTACTGCTGTAGAAGTTATGCACCAGCCTGCCTTGGCACACATCGGTAGCCTCACACAAACACCTCCAGGTCCAGTTCAGGGAGACTATATGCTGGCACACAGGGGAGCCTGAATAAGTTCCAGGTTAGGTTGTGAATTCGCAAGACATCAGCAACTTTTCACCATCTCTGTTTTGGATATGTTCCTCACGGAAGAATAACCTACCTCACCACTTGATCGTCCTTGCTCTGAGGGGAAATGAAATACCATGAGCCTCTTACCTGAACACAGCTTCCTCTCTGTTTGGCAACGGATCGGTAATGCTGGCCAGGAGGAACAGTCATCTCGCGTCAACTCCTGGCTTCTCCTTGTGCCTTGGACATTGTCACCCAGACTGCATGAGGAGCAGCATCCTGACAGAGACGGCTCTCCCTTCACACCTCAGCTTTGTTATCTGAGAAGACTACACTAAAGAGTGGAAGACACATCAGCTGAGACACTGGTTTTCATAAGGTAGCTATCTGGCTCCCAAGAGTAGACAACTGCCAGAAGCCAAATGGCTCCTTTGTCTCTAAAAACCAACAGGATAAGGACTAGATGCCCAGACTTCCACCCAAGCTATAACATTACGCTCTGTTGGTACCCTCAAATCCACATGTTTTTTGAGACTATGCAGTTCATTGCCTCCTCTTCCAAACCCAGGGGTTCAGTCTGTGCACTGGCATACTCCTCTGCTGTTGTGGTCATGTCACACCTCGTCTTTGCAAAGGTGTTGGAGGCATACGTATGCGCGCACGTGCGCACGCACACATGCGCGCTCTGCCTCTAAGGAGAACATAAAGGGCCAGGAAACAACAGCAACACACAGCCCAGATTTAAGAAAACAGAACAAAACAAAACCAAACCAAAACCCAACTCTTTCAGGTAGCACTGAAAGGCAAGACCCAGTTTCCTGCCTCAGAGAAAGCTGACCCAAAACCATGATGTGGGGCAAAACCACCTCTCCCTCCATCTACCATCACTATTCCACAGCTGGTATGGGAGGAGACAGCCTGACCATTTCTACACGCGTTTCAGGTCAGGACGCCAGGGCCATTACTCACCCTGTGGGATGAGTTCTGCGGTCTCATGCTGCTACTGTAAAGATGCTGAGGTGTCCTCAAAGCAGTGGGTGGGAGAGTTGCCCTGGCACAGGATAGGAAATAAGCTCAGGGCAGTCAGTGCCTGGTAGCTCCTGCATGGAAGGGGCAGTCATCTTCCCATGCACATCTCTACTCAACAGCCACAGTCTCATGATGCAGGTCCTGAGAGCATAGCCAGAAATATTCCTCACAGCTTCACTGAGCACACCCAGTAGTGATCTTCACCTCATGGTCCTGGACCTGCCATGCATTAATGCAACATCATACTCGAGCTATCTTATTGCCTCAAGCCATTTACAGCTATGCCAAGAGGAAGCATGACAGGGGAAGGCAAAAGGCTGCATTGCCCATCAGACTGGTTAGCTTAGTACTGGAGGATATTCTGAGGACATTCTGAGGACATTCTGCTGAGGATATTCTGAGTCACCAGCGACACCGTTCTGGTCTTACGGAGATTCTGTTTCTCTCCCCCTCACCTGTATTCAGCAAGTCTGGTGATGCTGACTCTGGTCGGCTTCAGTGCCCAAACACTCACAGGAGACTATTTCCCTTTTATTCAAACCCAACGCTTGCCTGCAGACTTGCCCTGTACCTGCTCTGCACATCTCATTTTTCACAGGCACTGCTGGCAATCAACCTCCTATCTCAGATTGGAGCCCCTGCTGTGTATTTTTTCCATGCCTTAAATACATTCTTCTTTTTCTCACTCTTCCTTTCATCCCCAAACTCGGGCCCCGTTAAACTTGGACCTTTTCCTACTCAACTTTTCCGACTTTCTAGTCTTCTCCTTATGCCAGTATAAAAATACCCAAGATTTATTGCTGTCTCTCACTACTGCCTAGCTAATCTACCCTACCCAGGTACTCCACACTCACGTAATCTAAATTCTGTTTCTCTCCACTCATGTCGTTCTCTAACCCAAAGGTAGGGCATTTGGGAATGGCTATGGCTGAGCCTCCTCACTGCTCAGGGCACCTCAGGTCTGACATATCATGGTGGGCTGCAGGCAGCAAGACAAGAGGCGGCCTTCCAGGTGGCAGGGATGACAGAACTGCTTGGGAAGTGAGTTGCTTCACAGTGGGCTTGGTGCGGGTTAGATGTCTAAACACGTGTTGTAGATGCAAAAGGCATGCCCCTGGGCCCTGCTAGAGGCAGATGTTAAGGACCTGTTAAGATGTTAAGGCAGATGTGGGAAGGAGGCAGATACCTAAAACATATTTAATGTAATCAATTTCAGTCCTCCAGTCTATCTGGCTGACTGAATTTTGATGTCCACAATTTAGCCACCAGAATTTGTATTCCCAAGATATCAACACATTCATTCAGCAAATGCTAGTTTAAGAAGATAGAGCCCCATAATTGTGCCACCACTGACCCAGCAGAACGGGCAGAACAGAACAACTGAGCACACCTCAGGCCCTGGGCTGCAGTGCGGGCTTAACTCTGCCTACCTCAGCAGTTTAAATTTCAGCTGCTAGACTTTGCACTGGAGTGGCTGAGATGTGCTCAAAGATGTCTGCACTAGCTCTCCTGTGGGGATGATACTCTTTAGCAAGGAGTGATAATAAACAGTAGGATGGTGCTAACACTTTAAGCTGCTGCAGCTGTCTGCTAAGTGAATATGTGTCAACACCTTCAGACTGGAAGGTGAGAAAGTGAAATTATAGCTCTCAGTTACCCTAATTCTGCTTTTGCAACCTCTTTTATTAAATCGCTTTCAAGGGTGGTTAAGGGACTCTGAGGTTTTGGTTGCATGTTATGAATCCGAGATAACAAGCACATTTCTGAAAGCTTGCCTCCTTCTCTGAGTTTTTCTGCTGTAACTATGACACCATATTTAGAATGAAAAATTACAGCAGCGTAGCCTTATACATGGAAGTCCTAAAAAAAACCCCCAGTGTCTCAAAAACATCTGCCACAAAAAAGATAGAACACTGTGATTAAGAGGAAGAAAATTAAGTACGCAGTTCAATAAAGATTTGCTAGTGTAAATATTCTTTTGATAATTACACAACTATAACCTCCTCAGAGTTAATAATAAGATCTATTTCCTCAGCCTAGCTATGAAGCAATTTGTGATTCTAGGACCACATCTTCCTCTGTGATATTTTCATCTCCCTGTTATAGTTTGTAAGCTAAAGCTAGAGAAATTGATTGGCAATGTAATAAAAGTAAAAATGGAAGATTTGTCGCTGTAGTGATGTAGCTGTGCTGATATAAAGAGACTTGACACATACTAAATGATCACCGAGAGGCTACTTGTGGTTTAATCTCTCCAAGACATTTTGTAAATCGGACAACTTTCTACATGCATACTAGTTAGGACGCCAATTTAGATTTGGAGTCAGTACTGTGGCTCCTACAGAAAAAGTGATTATTATGAATACATGGAACTGGTTTTATATACAACGCAGATTTTTGACGATGCTCTGCAGATTGACACGATGACCACAGTGCAGAGAGCAGTATGCAGCCAAGCACACAGCTACACTTCTTGGTTCTGTTTGATAACAGCTTCTAAACAGGAAGAGTGCCCCGATTTTTCCCCTTCTCCACCCTTCAAAAATCTCAAGTAATTTTAATTCTGGTCTTTTCAACTTCTTGACAACCATGGACCAGACCACATTAAAACAATTTGCTCAGGGGTTAGATTGCAAGTAAGTCTTCAAGTTTTCACAGTGAGAAATAATTAGGGAGCTAGCAGAACCATCCTGTGGCTTGCCAGCTGGACAGCAGTATGCTTATTTACAATATATATATATAATCTCCAGTCCAGGTCAGGTTCAGCCACAAAGTAGTCTTTAACAACAGAAATTTATGAGGAACTGCAATTCTTCAGCAACTGAGGTTTTTAAGTGTATATACACCTAGTGAAATCCATGGCAGTGCACAGAATTGTTGGTAAGCACCCGAATCGGTGCGGTAGGCCTCAAGTTGGCACACCCTTCTTAAACTCGGCAGATGGGACCTTGGTGGACAAGAATCAGCATTTGGACCTTGAGACCCTTCCTCCAGCTACTGGATGCAAGCTCTTTCCTCGGTTCTCTGGATACCAATATGCACACCTGCTGCCGACAGGAGTGGCTGACGGATAACCAGGCCAGTCGCCTCTTCCCAGAGATCACCTACAGTAGCACAGTAGAACAACCCCATCACAACCCAAAACATTATTATTGTTTTGAGAGCACAAACAAGACACGACCTCATTTCACACCAGACCTTTCCCATTTCTTACAAATGCTTTGTTCTTCTTCGTTCCCTTTCACAGACCTCACTTATCCAGCCTCTACACTGAAAACCAGCATTCTAGAAAAGGAAAAAAAGAAAAACCAAAACAAATCCAAAACAAACCCCGCACACTCCGATAACGACAGATGAAGCATAGAAACTGTTCCCGTTTCCCACCTTCACGGAGACAGCGAAACCAACCTGCCCACACGCCGAGGGGCGGCCGCCGGACTTCAGCCTGGCCCCGTCCCACAGCCCCCCCCGAGGGCGGCCGTGACCGCCGCCGTCCCGCCGGGGGGGGGCCACGACGCCAGGTGCAGGTCGGCGCTGGCGGACAGAAGCGCTAAACCCTGAGCTGGGGCGAAAAAACTGAGATTATTCCTGCGTGGACCCCCACCCCCGAAAACGCGGGGGGAAGAAGAAAACGCCAACGCCCGCCGCCTCAGGGCGTGCTGGCGGGGCGGAGGCCGGTGGCGGGGTGCGGGCCCGGCGGGGCTCTGCGCTCCCCGGCCGCAGGGCGGGTGCCCTGGAAGGCAGCCGGGAGCCGGTTCCTGCCCTGGCGGTGTCGCCTGAGGAGGTGGGGGGATTTTTGGAGGGAACAGAAACCGCCAGCCTGGAGGGCGGGGGAAGGGGACGGGGATGGGCTCCCCACCGGCGGAGGCAGCGGGAGCCGCCAGCGCCGGCAACGCCTCGTCGCCGCCGCGGGGCTGAGGGTCCGGAGCCCTGCGGGCCGCCGAGTAAGAAGGCAGGCGGG
>VZTL01050558.1:33516-46336 GCA_013400535.1 Scopus umbretta | reverse complement strand
GAACGGCTCCGGCTACGTAGACGGGGGGGAGGGAGCCGCCCGCAAGCGGGGTAGGCTGGCGTGGGAGACAAAAGCCCGGCTCCGCCGAGCCCGGGGGTCGGCCTGGCCGCGGCCGGGAGGGCTCTGCTGGTGCCGTTCCCGCAAGCGGAGTTTGTGCGTTTCCCCCCGCCACCCCCCGCCCGCTCGCTCCGCCGGTCGCGGCCGGGGCGAGGACCGCGAACTAGGCGGCGGCCTCCGCCCGGCGCGGTGAGCAAGCGCCCTGCCCCGTCCTCCACCAGTTGATCAAAGTTCGGCTGGGCCCAGGCGAGGAGCGAGCCGGCCTGCCGCCCCCGCCGGCCAGGGTTCGTGCCCGCTCCCTCGGCGGCCCGGGGCAGCGCTCCCCCGGCCCCACTCCCTCCCGCGGCGCGAAAGCCTGCGCGTAGCGAAGTAGGAGGGAGCGGGCGCCTCCCTCCGCCGGCCCTCTCCTCCCCGCGGCTGGGGCGCTGGTAGGAGGAGCCGGAGGAAGAGGAAGATGACGAGCGGGTGCAATTAGCCTAACAAGGGACGGGTGGCGGAGGCGGTGGCAGCGGCCCCGCGCCGAGGACTGACACATCTGCTCTCCGTCTCTCTCTCTCTCCTCTTCCAGCCATGAAGGCAGAAGCCGGGAAGCGCAGCTGAAGCCCGGGGCGCCCTTCCCTATGGCAGCTGCGTGAAGGGGCCGAGCCCCCCTCTCCCGGCGGCGGGGCTGGCCTCGTCGCGTCGGGTGTGCGCGAGTGGCTCTGGCGCTGCTTCCCCCCTCCCCGCCCTTCCCTTCCCCGATGTGGGCTCCAGAGGATTTGCTCCTCCTTTGTAACCGGGAATGAAATAATGGCGACCCGGTGGGCAGCGGGGCCACCCGGCGGAGATGGAGACAACGAGTTCCCCCCGGGCGACGGCGGCCAGGTAGGAGCGGCGGCGGGCGAGGNGCGGAGCGGCCGCCGTCGTCGCCCTCGGGGCGGCGGTTTCCGTGGGGTCCCCTCGTCCCCCCCAGCCCCGCGGTCCGCCCGCGGCGTGTCGCCCCCACGCTCAGCCCCTCCGCGTCGTCCCGGCGCCTGTCGGCCCCGTCCCCGAGGGACGGGAGCGCTTCGCTGCGCGGCACTGGGCTACGGCTTCGTGCCTCCCCCGCCGCCCGTCACGCTCGAACCCTGGTGCTTTTTCCTAGAGGCAGGGGCCTGGCCTCTGCCCCCTTGCAGCCAGTACTTGCCACCCTCCTGCCTGTACGCCGCGGCTTACATTAAACGTGTTTCTAGCCATAGCATTTGTTGCTGGAACGGCCCTGTGTGTGTGTAGTTTAAAAACTTCATAGCGTGCCCTATGGTGGCACCATTGCATGTTTGGACTCGCAACGCGGAGTTTTTAACACAGAACCGCGTCTGATGCTTCCTTCAGTGCTGCCTGTTAGCAGTAATAAATGTCTGTGAAGCAACTGTAACTTCAGATCCAACAAAATATACGTAACGGATGCTTCAGTGGAGTTGTTCTAAGATCTCTCTTAAACTTTATTTACAAAGACAAACTTGCTTTTGTATTTCTCAAAGTTAGGGCATGTTGTGCCAAAGACGGAAAACTGACTTAAACCTGCGTAGGGCTGTGGAATGGATGCCTTTATACAGATGTTCCCCTTTTGTTTGTGGATACTGAAATACAGTAGAGTGATTTTAGACCTACAGAACTTAAAAATTAAAGTGTGGGTGGTTTTTGGTTTGGTTGTGTTGTGTTTTTTGGTGTTTTGGTTTTTTTTTTTTTTTCAGACACTGGGTATTAGCTTACTGCTATCCTCAATTCACCCTTTTGCCTTGGTTTAACAGTGGCACATATGGTATTGTAAGATTTTTCTGTACTGCCATCACCTCAATTAAGAGATTCACACAGTCTCTTAAAGCAGGTGGGTTAGGTGAGGACAAAATGTGAGTCTTAATTAAGAAAACAGAAGATGTTAAGATTTAAAACTTTGTGGCAAAATTATGATTCTTAATTTGTATGTAGATTTAATCACGCATTATTCTTGTTGATGTCCTTTTAAAAAATGTAACTGGAAACAAGGCCGTTTTTGGCAAATGTGTCCTTTAATGACTATTCAAATAACATGGGAACGGGGGGAAGCCACATGTCTTAAGTGTAAAAAAGAAAATCTGCTTTTTAATTCTTTTATTGAGATTATTGAGACTGCTGGTCTTTTGGCACTGGCACTTGTCCTAATCCACCTATCACTACTGTGGTAAGCCCCAACAACGCCTGTGGCACTTTTGGAGCTCATCGTGTTAAAGCTGTCTAATTGGGGACTACTAATAGGTATGGAATTGAAAAATGGACTGCTCTGCCTGTTGTTTTGCTAGCTATTTATATGTTGCAGTTAAAATGTAACTGCTAGAAAACATGCAGTTATGCTGGCAATCGCCTTAATCACAGCAGGCCTGGCATAATCTTTGCTTGAATGTAGATAGCCCGCATGAATGCCCAGTCAAGGTTGCAGTGCTTTCGCAGTTACTTTAGTGTACATATGGCTGCATGGTTTAAAGTTCAACTTACTTTCTTATCACGTCTTTCATAGATTGGTGTAAAATGCCAAGAGAGAGTGAGGATTTGTGGCTTGGGATCTGCTGTCTCAGTTCAGTTGATGGAGGAGTTAGTGAGTGCAGTGCTTGATGTGCTATAGGTGAACAAATCCCTTTAACTGACATCTTGTATTGAACAGTAAGAGCCTCTTTTCTCTCAGAAAAAAAATCAGAAAACACCTTTAATGAAACACGATTACTATAAAAAAAGGAATTTTAAGTGCAGAAAAGTTGCTGCAAGTTGCAGGGTTTTATAGTGTGCTAATACTGACATGCAAGGTATTAGCACGCTATAAATACATGCAAGGTATTGGGAAGTTATATATGTTTTGGGGACACTGTATCCCATATGGCGTTTGCATTGTAATGCAGTATTAACTCATCTACATTTAATGTTTAGCTGTAGACCTGTACGCACAGCAGGTTGTCACAGGGAAGATTCCAGGCATAGCCTGTGTTCATCATGGGCGAGGGAGTTGCAACAGAAACCAGGATTTTCAGCCAGTTAGTTTTGGAAATGTACAGCTTTAATCATGAAGGTTTGATCAAGAACTGAAAAACTTGTCCTCTGGCTTCAAGATGAATGGCCAGACAAAGAAAGGGAACATCTGACTGAGAAGCTAGTGCTTCTGTCTTTGCATACAAAGGTGGCAGAATTGAGGACATGCAATCTGACTCCTTTAGGTAACGCATATGTTGGCTGATAATTGCGGTTTTTTTTTTGTTTTGGATGCCTGTCTGCTCTGATAGTTATGTTCCATTTGGTCATGCCTTGCTGTGGTTTGTATTTTTATTTTCGCTTCATTTTTCTGTTTTCCCTTGGACACTGTACCTGGTGGTCTTTCTCTCTTCAGAGCCCCTTCCCTGAAACGATTGTTGAGAACAAAGATTGCGCCTCCAGGCTCGCAGGCTCCCGGCTGAACTTACAGCGCCCGCCGCTCAACGGGACAGATCACGTATTCTGCTCTCTCGGGGGAGCTGGCGGAGAGGGCCAGGGACTCTGGGGGCTGTTTGCCATGCTGTTTGAAATCTGACACGCTTTTGCAAATGGGTGCAAGAATTGCTGAGTTGATGTTCATAAGGACAGATAAGCGAGAGCATGTTCTTTCTGGCTTTTAGATGAATAGGTGTATACTCTCTCTCTTTCGTCAGGCTGTGGCAGTGTTTTGCTGGAGTGATTAATCCCTGCTGAGGTACAGGCAGTCCTACTTCAGTCACAACATCCCATCTACAGGCCTGTCCAGATTCGAGGCTGGAACTGGCTTCCTCATTAGTGTAAATGTAATCTCCCTTCCTCTGCCTAGAAAGGCACAACAAAAAGTGCTTTTTTGCTTTTCTGTTCACGCTATTTCACATTTACTTTAAAAGAAATGCTAAATCTGTTTGTGGTAATAGTTTACTGATAATTTGTATTAAAATTAGATTCCAAATGTTAACTACAGGATGAAAAAATAATAACCACAGTGTGTGTGGCTTCAAAAGCCAAATTTTTATTGTAAACAATACCGTTCCCTCAGTTTATGAATACTAAAAATACTTTATCAAATAATTTTATTAAGTGTGTTTGATATTCTTCTATTGGAACTCATTAGAGCACACATACATCTAGATATTTATTGCAAATTTCTAATACTTTACTGCAAATTTGCATTAGGAGCGTGGGGTTTTGGGTGGCTTTGGTTTTGTGGGATTTTTTTTTTTTATTAACAGCTGAGTTGTTAGGAATAGCTGACTGTCTTTAGATATTCCTGACAGTCTCTGTATTTGGCAATAATTAGGAATACATTTACAAAGACTTCTATAAAAGAAAAGTCAGAGTTTATTTAGTACTTGCTTTGTAACCACAAATACTCAGTTTCAGGCAGGGAGAGAAAACCTCACAATATCCTCACTCCTACACCTTACCAGGGAACACAACTACGTAAATGAAAAGAAGCCTCTGCTGGAAGGGTCAGGAACCAGAGAAGGGCAATGATGACACTAAAAATAGAAAATGGGTTGCCTTCTCACTAACAATAATTAATAGATCGTTTACTATTTTAACAGCCCAGATGGGATGACATTGGTAAATTCTGAGTGGTGACTTCCAGCTGTTATGTCTCTCTACTGCACAGGTACAAGCACTGAATTTTGATCCTGCATTTCAGTCTTTATGTAGTTACGCCTGTAAACATGCAAACTGTTCTGGAACTCTGTGTTGTTGGAGATCGGTGTTTTTTCTATGCCTGATGCTTAGAGGCCAGAAGGTTTAACCGTAATGTTAAAAACCAGAATTGGATAAATGCATTTATAAGGTTTTGTATGTCAGATAATACACAATACTAAAATTAGCCATTAGAAGTGTATGTTACTTACGGCGATAGAGAATTCTGCACAAACCTTGCATCAAGGGAGAATAAATTCAATATAAATACTGGCATTACCAGGAGTTGTGGTTGCAGCTATTCAAAAAGCTTGAGTCAAATCCTGTTTAATCATGCAAGCATAACACTGACTTCTGCTCTCATTTATGTCAGAATAAGTCTGAGATAATTTGACAGAACATGGACCTCTTCCATGGGGAAATGTTACGTATTTGATAAGCGACAATATAAAGCAGCAAATGGTTCCTTCAGGAAAAGGAATGGATCTGCTTTCAAACGTAGCTGCATCTGATGGTTTTTAAGTGACTTTTTGTTTCCCCAAAATACACCTTTGTTGACTGTACCACTTTGATAATTGTCTGAAAAAAAATTTTTTTTGCAAGAGAAACCTGATGGACTGAAGTATACCTTGAACTGTGTCAGTACAAAATAATTGCATTTATTACATGCAGTATATGCATTGTAAGAGTGAACTCTTCTTTAACACGTTCAACAAACATCAAAGCACCAAGTTAACTTTTTTCCTTGTATAAACTATTTTTAATTATTTCTATTATTAAAATGTGAACACAACATATCTGCTACTTTAGACATATTATTTCTTGTCTGTTGTATTTACTTGCATGCACAAAAATCATTGGGAGAACGGTTGGGGAAGAGAAGGTATTTCATCTCGTGCACTGTATGCATGTGTGATCCCGTCCCTCTTGAATGTATGAAAGTGTCTTCCTGTAGGTGGACGACCAAATGGTAGCTCAGCAGAACAGTATGGGCTCTGAATAGAGTAAAAGCTGGTCTTTTTTAAATTTTGTGAACACATACGTATGTTGCTGTGTAGATGGTGATTAGAATATGAACATGTGCAACCTGTGAGTCCTATTAAAAGAAAAACTTTCCTGTATCTCTTCCCAAGGAAGTCGATGTAGCAGTGTAAGACTAACCTGTTAGGAACATATACTGATGCTTTGTAGCTGGTGGCTTTTTTTTTTTTTTCCCCTCTGATAGCAACTAGAAGAAAAATTAAGGTTTCCTAGCATTTGGAGGTTGTGTGTTATTCTTCCTTGCAGTTGTTTGCGTATTAAATTGCATAGGATAGGAAGCAGATACAGAAAGTTAGGAAATGATATTAAATGAAAACAGATTTATTTCCTGTTGCTAACAGGGGTCATTGTTTTTCAAAAGCATGAGTTAGCCCTAGTCTAAATGGTGAGGCTTCTAAATTGGTGTTGAAACAGTCTGAATTGACAGCACTCCAGAAGTCAGTCTGCTGAGGTATAACTCCAGAGTTGTAGAAGGCATCAGAGCCTATGATCTCATCAAATCCTTGAATTTAGGGCCTTGCTACAGGGGAAGTGTTTGTCTGCCTACCATGATAGATAAAATATGTATATATATTAAAAAATACATTGTGCCAAGCATAGTAAACTGTGGATGAGAGTTATGCTGTCTGGTCAGATTGGTGGATGAATGGGGATAATCAGGTCACACTTTGCCTGTTTATTATACAGAATGTAGATTAATGTAAGCACTGTGCATTTCTCCTGTCCAAAGCTGCCTTACGTCTTGTCACTTTTAATATTTTTGCAAAGACGCTTCTGTGGTATTTTTTTCCCCATCACCTAGTAGTCGGTACATACAGTAGCAGTCTAAGTGCAGCCGATGGGTGGGACCAGCGACATCGAGCAGGCTTTGTGTTCCTGTCAGAGGCTCGACACATCTTGTAAACCTGAAAGTGCCTAATCTTAGAGTTACAAGGTGGGATAAGCTGTTTTGTGTATACAGTTCTTAAATATGTAAAGATTATTTAATGGGAAGCCTTCCTCTGTTGTGTTTTTTCTTTTTTTTTTTTAAACCAGGGTGAAATGCATTTTTCCTTTACTCCAGTTACATGAGAACTCTAGCTACTCCCTGAATTAGTGTTAACCGTCTTTCATTAGTAATGGTGAAACAATTTTCTGAATTTATTGTTTTATGATTGCTGTTAGATTTGAAGAGAACTCTTCTGGGCAGGTGATACTAGAGTTTAGATATTGGATCACTTGGTAATAGGGAAGTAAAAACTAGGCACAGCTCTATGTTCTTGGAATCTATTTATTTTGGGGGGTTAGAAATACTGCATCTTTCTGAATTGGTATACCCTATTATTGTTTTATATGTCATCAGTGAATTGCGTTTAGCACGAAGTGTTGCTGCTTTTTATTTTCTGTTCTTGATTTTTTTGCATTGAAAACTTGTAGTTCAGAAAGTATTTATGAGTGAAGCATTGGCAGCTGTTGCTGCAGCTCTCCGAACAGCACGGTGTTTAAAAAAGCCTGACACAAATCATGTTAGTAAATATTTGGTGCTGGGTATGAGAGGTTCTGTGTGGGCATTCTGGAAAAATGCAAACAGCTGTTTAGATTTTGACTCTGGCTTGCAACCATGAGCATACACCTTTGGGAGTGTAGGTAGTAGGCTTATTTTTGTTCTAAATCTTTTTATTTCCATTTGCCAGCAGCTGCTGCTTTACTGAGAGTGAATGAGGTGCCTCCTTAGAGGACATGGCTAATTACGGATCGGCTGTTGGTGGAGGGGTGCACTTTGCGATAGACATTTTCTTTTATGTGTGTGTCATTTGCATAATGTGTTAGGACACACAGTATGGACTGCATTAAGTGCTAGCAAATACACTGTAGGGAATAATCTTGCACTGGCATCACTGGGCTGGCTGGATGACATAATCTTCCTTATTTTTAATTTTGAGGCTTGTGCTTTTTGTTTGGAGGGCCATGGAGGAGAAGACAAGTAAAAGCCTTTAAATCTTACTGAGGAGAGAGATTTTAAACGCTTCTGAGTAACAGTTGCAGTCAGTACAAATCAGATGAAAAGAGAAACCTGAGCCTGTTTCTGAAGTGATGTTGTATTTTTACTAATAGAAATGTTACATGTGCCCTCCTGCTTAATATCTGTATATAGTTCTTTGTATACTTTAATGCAGTAGTATTTCTTACTGATATTTAATTACAAATCACTCTTAAAAGACTGTATTTTATTCTCTTACATTTTACTTTTTAGTCTAAGTATATTGGGCTTTTCATGTTAAGTTGATGAGCATATAAGAGAATGAACACCTCTGTAATGAAAAAAAAAAAAAACAAAAAACCAAAAACTTCTTCAACTCCTTTAATGTTGGTGTTGAATATATAGACGTTCTCTACTTCAAATATCTGTGTACGTGGATTTTTTTCTAAGTGTGAGGCTGGAAAAGTCTAAAATAGAAATATTTGCTTTTGATGCAGTTTAACATTTTGAAGTGAATAGGTGACTTGCGTACTACCTGTTCTTACCATGGGATGAACTAAAAGAGAATATTTTAACTTCTCAGAAATCACTGCCAGGTCATTGTACTAGTGACAGACAGATGCAGTCTACACAGTCATATGTTCGTGACATTGAGGCAGACTTCTCAATTTTGAGAACCAAAATTGAGCTAAATCTACAACTTAAGTTGCATTTTTGTATTGGAAAACTTTACATGGAGAGACACAGTTCAGAAACTATGGAGCTGAAGTCATGTGGATTTCAAAACCGTAAGACAGTTCCAGTTATTTTTGAGGAAAACACAACATTTTAACTTGTCCGAGGACTGCCCTGTTGTAATGGAATACGGAAATGGTTGATTTCCTAAGAAACTTGACTGATACTTAAATACAATTCTTTAATTAAACTTAGTCTGTTATAATTTAGACATGTTTAAACTAATACGTCCTCAGTTTTATGATGTTTAAAAGGGCCAGAGTTCAGTCGGTGCTTGCAGGGGTGTGCAAAACTGTCAAAATTTCCCTGTGATGCAAGAATCTAGAACTGAAACATGTTGTTGTTTTGGTCAGCAAAAGTAGCAGGTCTACTATGTGCACCTCAAGCAGGTGTCTCTTACTACCCATAGGTTCTGACCTGTTTTCCTGCGATAACGATCTGGTTTGGGTTATCTCCGAAAGGAATGCCGCGGTTTTTATGTAACGAGCAGTCCCATTGCAGTTCATGTTTTGTTATTGTTGCTGTGCTTTTCTTCTCTGCTCTCCAGTTTTGGTGCAACTTTAATAGGGAGCCTGTGACTCTGGTGAAAAGTATTCCCATGTGTAGCCACAAACATTTCTTATTCATAAATGGTTGTAAAATCTTACTTGTTCCTTCTTGCATGCATTTTAAAATTTTATTATGCTCAATCACCATGGTAAAAGGTGAGTGAGTAAACTTTGCCCGGTGTAATTGATTTTCATGGCAATTTTACAGGCCTTCTGCTCCGTTCTATGTACTTGCGCTGTTTTCGTATGGGTCTGTCTGAATACAATCTTGCATTTTCTGTCTTTAGTTATTTTTTAAAAATTCATTGGAGAAGTTTTTTTGGAGCTGTCTATGAGGTAGGATTTGAATGTGATCTCCTTTCTTGTCCGAAGGAAGGAAGAATGAATGGCTTGTGTAGTGCTCTTGGGGTATTAAAGTATCTATCTTGCCGAATTAGCATTAATATGGAAGTTCAAAGAGAGAAACAAGTTTACATGAGTAGTCTTCAATGTTTTTTGTAATCTGTGCACCTGAAGCAGATGCTGGAGTAATTCAATAGCCATAAATAGTTTGGCAAGCTGATGTTCTGATCCTGCTGTCATGGAGGTAATCTTGCAAGCTCGTTAATTGTGTCTCTTTTGTTAGCATTTTAATCTTTTTAAAAATGAGAAGTAGTAATACTGCTTTTCAAACATACTGCATACCTGATCAAAACTGTCCTTGTAGCTGATTTGGTAGAATAAAGGATTTTTCTGTATGCGAGTGTTACAAAACATGATGTTTTATAATGGATGTGGGCCAATACTGATAGCATTTCATAGCCTATGCCCATTAGGTGTTGTTTTTCATGACTTCTTTATGGATGGTTTTGAGTAATTTTCTCTCCATTTACACTATGACCGAGGGAACATGATTCAGCTGTGTATCTAAAGAGGTCTGATAGCTTTCTGGTTTTTTTTATGAGTTAAATGACAATTGAGAGGTAAAGTGCTTATTTTTCTACCTTCCTTTGTACAGAATTTTTGCTTGCTGATGCTGTTATTCAGGTTAGTGAAGATGAATTGTCTGTGAAGAAATGCAGAAGGACCTTTCGATGTTCAGCAGTAGTTGATAAAAAAATAAAATGAAAACTCAGGGTGCATAAATGGCAAGTAATATGTCACATATAAATATTATGAGGTAATGATTAACTAGGAGCTTATGGGTGAGGTCTTGGAGTTGTGATAGGTAACTAAGGATTAAACAGCTTAATGCTCGGTGGTGGGCAAAAAAGCAAACTGTCATCCATTTCCTAATAACTTTGAACAGTTAATGTTCTCTGTCATGCTTCAATATATAAAGCCATAGCGCACTTCGAGCTGGTGTGTCTAGGTTTAGTTCTGTCCATTTCCCCCTTCATTTTTCCCCATCTCAGTAACAATATAGTAGAGCCAGAAAAGTCTCAGAAAAAGGGCAGCTATGGTAATTGAATATATGGAGTTGTTTCTGTACCAAAACCCACTAAGGAATCTAGGACTTGGCAGTTTGGGAAGGAGGAGACTGGAGATGGAGAGATGATTTTGAGATGTGGTACCTTTCTCCATCTCTCTTGGATTTCTATGGATCAGCTTTTTACTCTCTACTTCAAGAACTTGGGGTTGTCAAATGAGCATGATGGAGTGAGAACTAGCAAAAGAAGACTTATATGCAAAGGCCCTTTGCATAAAAGTTCATTGAGCTTGTTACTCTGCACCATAACAGGTGGAACAGGCTGCCCAGGGAGATTGTGGAGTCCCCATCCCTGGAGGTATTAAAAAAAAAAATGTGTAGATGTGGCACTCTAGGACATGGTTTAGTAGGCGTGGTGGTGTTGGGTTGACAGTTGGACTAGATGATCTCAGAGGTCTTTTCCAACCTTAATGATTCTATGATTCTATAATATTTTGGAAGCTGAAAGTGTGTATATATGCTAAAGGATAACTTGGATGCATTTTTGGAAGAACAATACTTTAGAGTTCCTAAACACCCTTATAGTGGAATGAATTATGCATTTGTGAGTAATTGAAGCTGAGAGGATATTATAGTCATGCTTGCTTTTGTGTTCTTTCCTAATTATCTGCAACTGTCTGCATTTGGTCACTGCTGAAGATGGGCTTGGTGGACCTTTGATCTGATCTACAGGTGTTCTTATGATGCTGATGCCATGACAGCTTGTCAGGATTCCTCCTGCTTTCAGGAGGTTCTGTACTAAGCCTGCTGAAACAAGGCAGCTGTTTGCAGTTGGCAACAGGAAATGCAGTTTTTCAAATGTTCAGGACTAGGATCTGGTTTTTGCTTCTTGAAGACTCAGGCTAGGTATCAAACCTGGTCTTTCTTTTTGCTCGCTTTTGTAAAAGTTGCTGTTAATTCTCATTGCATCATATGGGTCTAATGTTCTCTGGTTTTGGTAAGTGAAAATGAAATGCACAATTACCTGCTTTTCTGTCCACCCCATCTCTTCCTCTATCCCCTCCCCCTCAGCTGAAGGAGAAGGCGAGGTGATTGTGTGGCTTGTACGTGGAACTTAAATATGCTGTTGGAGTTCTCATTTCTTGTCTACTTGTTTGCAGTCAAGTAGGTACATTTTTTTTGTCTGTTGAATAGTTTTCCGCATTACTTCTTCTAGTACTTCATTATTGATTCCAAGTCTTGCAAATACTGCAGCAGCAAAATTAGTAAATCCTAAGAGCCAGTGGAAAACTCCTTTCTCCTTCTGAAGTGAATGATGCTACTGGGCGTTTTGTTCTCTGTAGAATAGTTGGCTGGTTTCCCCTTATTCCTCTTCCACTCCAGTTCTGTGGTACCAGCTTAGGGAAAGGAAGTGGCACTGAGGAGCTACACGGCAAGCTGCACAGCTTCAAAGGCTGCTGCACCAGGCTGAGTGGTGTGCACGTAGGGGAAGTACCAGAGGGAGAAGCTTCACCTGGCAAAAAGGAACTTCTTCCCTTCACCAATCCTGAAAATCAGCTATCAAGAAGATAAAAAGAAAAAAAAAAAAAAAAAGGGGGGTAAACTTTTACCTAAAGGGCTGTGAAATGAGGTAGCCACAAAGTAGTTTTGCTGGGTTGGGGTTTTTGTCTCTTGTGGGTGGGGAGACCAACGATCCCCACCCCCCCCAAAACCAGCCTGTGCTACTTTGCACTATTTTTAAAGCTAGCTCTAAAATGTTAAAAGGCATCTGTGGCTAAGATGGTTTCTGCTCTTGTAATCAGTGATTCATGACTCTGAGAAACAAAATTCTTTAAGGTAAGTGAGTAGAGACAGTGGTCATACTAGACAGTTACTCAGCAAGGCGTGTACAGGGTAAACAGTCCTCACTACTGAGTTTGTATGTAGAGAACCATCTTTTCCTCACTTCATTTAAACTGGGGAGTTGTAGAAACTTACGGAAAAAACCTGGCATTCAGTTTAAGACTTGCCTCTTGAATTCAGTGATGCCTGGTTTTCACACTTGCTGGTCTGAGTTTATTTGGGAAGATTCTCCCCCATCTCCCAACTCCCTCAGCATGTTAACTTTTATCCGTCTAATGGCTGGTTGTCAGTGGCTTAAATTGTGAATGATGCAACATCAGTCAGTGAAGTAATTGATGTCTGTAGGCCTCCTTGCAGCTCGCAATAGGAACTTGAAGTTTGGAAACAGAATTGTATCTGTGTATTGTTTTGTGTCTGCTGTGAGGGAGGTGAAGCACAAACACCACAACCATCTCTGTCTCATTTTGGAAGGGTGAATCATAATGTTTTAGTGTGGGGTTTTTGTTTTGTCTTTTTTTTTTTTTTTTTTTTTTTGGTTGTTTTGGGGTTTGGGGGGTTTTTTGGGTTTTT
>VZTL01050558.1:11591-32677 GCA_013400535.1 Scopus umbretta | reverse complement strand
TTAAGTGCAGATTTAGGATAGATGATTTCGGAAATTGGTAAAAAATATATGTCTAGGAAAACACTTTGTGATGGCTTATGTTAATAAAAGGGCTCTTTATAATTGCAAAAAAAAGTATTGATAGTCTTAATTTGAACTACTGAAATAGGGGAAAAATTATATTGTTCCTGTTTCATAAAATAATGTGTATAAATCCTTTCAGCTGAAGATTCTCATGGACTTCAGCAGGCCTTGGATTAGCAGTTCTAATAAACAAGCTGTTGGGAGTTAAAAAAAAAAAGTCTTAATTCTTGCAAAAACCAGTTGTGCCTATCCTATTACTGTTCTTTAAATAAAGCTGACTGCTTTTTTTTATTCTGTATAAGAATATAAGTAAACTTGCATCCTATACTTTCTGCAAACCTTCTTTTGGAGGAATCAGTGCTGGGTTAAAGCACAGATACCCCAAGAAACTAATATTTTCTTCAAGTATTAGAGTAAAAAGGCTGCAAATACAAGTCCTGTTTCTTTTTATAAACTGTAAATAATATCTGTATGTAATATCTAAAAGCTGACATGCTTTTATATATGAAGTCACAAAATGCAAATATGAAGGGTAGTGTAAAAATAACAGGATTTTGAAATTAATTAAACACACAGTAGAAATAGATACATTTGTTTCAGGAATGAAAAGTTGATACTTTACTATAACTCCTCTATTCTTAGCCAAATTTAGGGGGGGAAATAGCTTGTCTCTTTAAAAGAAGTCTGGGAAGAATAAGGACTACTTTTTTGAATGTCTACAACTCGAAAAAGTTGTAGTTACTTTTCCAAAACCAAGCAAATAAGACTGCTTGCTCTAAACATAGTACAAATTGTGAATTTATAAACTGTAAATTTAATCTAAAAAAAAATAAATTCTTTAGCATCTTTCCATAGCGAGTCATGGACTGCAATTGTAGTTCATCTAGTGTCTCCAGCATTAACAGTCTGCCTTTCTTAAGAGAATTATCTCTTCCTGTTGTTTTTTTGTTTGTTTGTTTTGGTTGGGTTTTTTGTGTGTGTTTGGGTTGGTTTTTTTTTTTTTTTGCATTTTTATTAAACCGAGATTCTAATCTTGGAGAAGTAAAGCTTACAGACGTCTTATGTGCGAAGAGCATAGGTATCTCACCTGTAACTAACAGAGTAGATGGTTAAATGTACTGCCTAAGCAGTGAGCTGGCAAAGTAAGAACATACTAATGCTCTGTTAAGAAACATTGCTCTTCTGTTTATTTTTTATTGCAATTAAATTTTAGCTGTCCTTCTGCTATGTGATCATTTTGCAGGTCTTTGTAGTCAATTGTAAATATTTGAAGCATTTTTTTCTTGCCTCCTGTTGGGCTTTAGATAATGTGGTTGATTACTGTGAAAATACACCTTATTAAAGAACATAGTTGTAAATTTGATAAGTAGATTTTTGTATAGCCTGAACTTGGAAGTAGCAGGTAGTCGGAAGACAGTGCCTAGAATGGCAAAATACAGAGATTGGCTGATAAGCGATAAGTAGGTGTGGGACAAAGAAAAGGCTTTTCTGTAGTACTCACAGGATTTCACATGGAGCCGGGAAACCACTGCTATACCTGCTGCAGTTAGTCTTTGGTGTTAGATCTTTCTATGACTGGCTCTCTGAGATCAGTATCAAGGTGAATTTGTTCATCTGTTTCCACTTCCCTTCCCTGTACACATGTGACTCTGTTGTAATTGTAGATCCTGGGGTTGCTGAAGCCAGAAGTCTGAGAAAAGGATGACAGTTGCATGAATAACGTAATTTCAGTAAAATTAGATGAGGATGGCAGAGAAGGAATAGATACACCTATATGCTTATCTTAAAAGGCTTGTGTGCATGTTAGCAGAGAATACTGCTGGACTATATTGGACTTGAACAGTTAGGGAATGTTTGGGATTTGAGCTAGAATGTAATATTGGGCCAAAACCCAGTCTGAACCTGATTTGTCTGCAGCTACCATTTGTGTAGCTGCTGCATAATGTATTCTCACCATTGAAAATAAGGCATGGAGTTAAAAACAGTTTTCACAGAATCTGTGAATCACTGAGGTTGTAAGGCCCTTCTGGAGATCATTTAGTTCAACCCTCCTGCTCAAAGCAATGTCAGCTGAAGCAGGCTGGACGGTTTTGACTTCTAGGGATGGAGACTCCACAGCTTCTTTGGGCAACCTGTTCAGTGTTTGATCATGCTTGTAGTAAAAGGGGGTTTTTACGTTTTAATGAGATTTCCTCTATTTCAGTTTGTGTGCACTGCCTCTTGTCACTTCATTTTTGGCACCACTGAGGGAGTCTGGCACCTTGTTCTTTACCTCTCCCCCTGCTTCCCCCATCAGGTATTTATACACATGCGTAAGTTTCTGCCCTGTCTCCCCCAAGCCTCTCCGGGCTAAAACATCCCAGCTCCCTTAGCCTTTCCTTGTGTGCCACATGCTTCAATCCTTTAATCATATTTGTGGTCCCTCACTGGACTCGCTTCAGTATGTCCATGACTGTTCTGTACTGGGGACCCAAGAACTGGACACACCACTCCAGATGCGATCTCACCAGTGATGAGTAAAAGGGAAGGGTCCCCTTCCTTAACCTGTTGGCTGTACTCTGCTTAATGGAGTCCAGCAGGCTGTCGGCTTTCCTTGCTGCGTTGGTGGATCACGTTCAACCTGTTGTCTGTATAGGAACCCTAGGGCCTTTGATGCAAAGCTGCTTTCCAGATGGTTGGCCCAAAGCCTGTTCTGGTGCTTGAGGTTATTCCTCCTCAGGTGCAGGACTTGACGTTTCCCTTTGAATTTCATGAAGTTCTGGTTTGTCTGTTTCTCCAGCCTGTCAACATCTGTCTGAGTGGTAGCATGCCCACTTGTGTATCAGCCATTCCTCCCAGTTCTGTATGATCTGCAGTCTTGCTGAGGGTTTACTCTGCCCAATTGTCCAGCACATCAGTGAAGAGGTTAGTCTTGGCCCTGGTATTGACCTCTGGGGCACACCACCAGTCATTGGCCTCCAGCTGGATCTCTTGCTGTTGGTCACAACCCTTTCAGCATGGCAGTTCAACCAGTTTCCAGTCAAGTTCACCAGCCCATACCTCATCAGCTTGTCCATAAGGATGTTATGGGAGACAGTGCAAAAGCCTTCCTGAAGCCAGGATAAACAACATCTGCTGCTCTTCTCTCATTCACCAACCCAGTCGACTCCTTAAAAATGGCTGTCATGGTGGTTAAGCATGTTCTCCTCTTCATAAATCCACTTTCTTGTCCTTTGTGTGTTTGGAAGCCTTTCTTGTTGCCCTTCATGTCCCTTCCTGGACTGAAATCCAGGTGGGCTTTGGCTTTCCTAAACCAACTGCTGCATGCTCAGACAGTGTCTCTGTATTCCTCCTGGATCACCTTGGTATTGGCTTGCAATCCTTGTACGCTACCTTTTTATGTTTGAGTTGAGTCAGAAGCTTCTTGTTCATCTATGCTGGCCTCCTGCCTCTTTTGTTTGATTTTCTGCACACTGGTGTGGACCATTCTTCAGCTTGGAGGAGGAGATCCTTGAAAATCAACCAGCTCTCCTGGGACCCCTCTTCTGTCCTGGACAGTCTCCTATGGGATTATTCCAAGCTGATCCCTGAATAGTCCTGTTCCTCTGAAGTGTGGGGCTGTGATACTGCTATTTGGCTTTGTTCCCTTCTCTCAGGATCCCGAACCCCACTGCTCATTATACTCTAGCCAAGGTTGCCCCGACCTTCATACCCCCAACAGTTCTTCCTTGTCTAATAAGGTCCAGCAGATTGCCTCTTCCTTTTTGGGTCCTCAGTCACCTGTGTTAAGAAGCAACTGTCAGCACATTCCAGAACCCTACTGGATTGCCCATGTCCTGCTGTGATGTTAATAAAAGTATTAAAAATAATGTCTTTATTACATTTTTGTGATTACTTTCTGAATTGTTTTTGTACGTGGTAAAATAGGAACTACCCTCACAGGCTGTTGCAGGAACTTATACAGGGGAATTAAATGCAGAGAAGAGGAAGCTTCATCAGAGTTTTAATCTGTTTCATCATACAACAAAATTTAAATGCCAGGATATAAAATTGTTAAGAAAAACAGTGAAGAGGTTTGGTAAAAGACTATTAAATAAAACTGAAACAAGAGCTTGCGTTCCTGCTATTAAGTGACTTTTAGTTACAGTTTTATCTCTGTTACATATTCAAAATCTGGTTGAAAATAATTTGGTAAATTTTGCCATCTTCATCTCCTGTGTGTTAGTGGTGTGCATTGTTTTGTATCATTGTTTGGCATACAATATCTTGTGCAAACCCCGTTTGGTTTTTAGATCTTGGAACTTCTGCCAGTTGATCTGAAGTTGCAGTGTGGTGATTTTTTTTTTTAAAATAATTTCTCACTTAAAAGACAAGGTTATAAAATACGTTGTCCTTTTATGGACATAGTAAAAAATGAAAGCAAAAATCCTCCAGAAGAGAGCCACTTCTCTAGTACCAGATATTTTTGCACAGTCCTATTACTGTCACTTATGTAATGAAGAGCTTGACATATGCATAGTGGAGTTTCGTGATTGATAGGTCACAGTGTGCATACTCACACTTGGGACAAGACTGGTAAAAGACATTCCCAAGATACACTGTGAGCTGAATATGACACTAAGTGGATTTTTTTGTTAAGGATCAAGACCTGCTGTTGACTGAAAGAAGCTTGGTGATACAGGGCAGACTTTCTGCTGAAATATAAGCAACTCTGAATTTGATTCATGTGACTTGCTACTTGCTATCTTGCTATATAGTCAGTCTGTAGTCTTCCACTAGTAAACCTGCTTGTTTCTGCTAGTGTGATTTCCCCTCCCCCCCCCATTGCACACATTCAGCTATGCTTGTTTTTCTTTAATTTCTTTTTGAGTGATGAAGTTTTCAATAAGCTGTTTTGTAGGATTTCTTGGCTGTAATATTAACAATCCCCTGAATACTGACAGAAGTCTGGTATCTGATATGTCATGATTGATTTAGGACTTGCTAGTTACAATGGTATGTTCTTCTTGAAACTATAGTATCATTAGGTTTCACTGACACATTCATTTCAGGCTTTGAATCTAGCTCTCATAGACTGTCTAGAACTTTTTGATAGCATTTTGCGTGGTATGTTCCTTCACATACAGAAAACTGTTAGTGAACAGCTTCTTGGTTTGTTGAAGTATACTGTCCTGGGCGGTTTTATGTCCTGTTTCCTGGGTTCGTGCACCTGGATTTCTGGCTTATGTTGCTTGATTCAGTCTTTAATGATTAGGAGTGTCTTTGAGATTTTAAGTGCTGGTGTATTCATTTCATATTTGCTAGGAGCCTTTAAGGGTGGGATTTTTTTACCTTTTTAGTTTGTTTTGCATTGTAGCCCTGAACTTTTAACTTAAAAAAATAATAAAAAAATCTTTGTCCCTGACCTTAATCCAGCTTTTGCAGAAAGGGAGTCTGTTATTTATGACATACCTTGTCTTTTGTATTGAGTACAGAGGGAGGGGTTTTAACCTGTGACAAATATTATAGGTTTGATCATTCGTGTTCTGTTAAGTGTTTGGTTGCCTTTGTACGTTGTGCATCACTTGTGCTGTACAGCCTAAAAATAAGAACCGCGTAACACCCTCTCTCTCCCAACTCATCCAGTCTTCTTCCTACTGAACTGTTACTTCCTCCATTGTTGGGGTTTCTTCCCATTATTTAGTGTGTGGCAAAGGCTTCCCCTTTAATGGGTAAAAGACCTTGGAAAGGCCATGGAATTATGTGCTGGTTTTGCAGGTCTAGAGGTTATGGCTCAAACAGGTCAATGAATTAAAAATTGGTACTTATTACTACCGTGAGTAACGCTGGTGGTGCAGTTATTGTTGCTGTACCTGTGTAGCGTAGTAATACAGTTGGTCATACTTACTGTTCACAACACTTGCACTCTGCCGCCTTCCAAACATGTTGGTGTCATTTCCCATCTGTTTGGTGTTATTGAAGTTCCTCCCAGAAGACTGTGCCCAATTTTTGGCCCTCCCTACAAGACAGGACAAACTGGAGAGCGGGAAGGCGTTCAGGGGCTGGAGCGCCTGGCTGGAGAGGAGGGCAGTGGCCCCGGCTCTGTTCAGCCCCGGAGCAGGGAAGGCTGAGGAGGCAGCTGGCTGGGGTCTTCAGCTGCTTGAAAGCGAAAGGACGAGAGGGAGCAGTAAGGAAATTTCAGCGGAGTACAAGGAGAAAAAAAAAAAAATCTCGTTGAGGGTGATTAAGCACTGGGATGGGTTGTGGGAGGTTCTGGAACCTTTCTTTTCGGAGATTTTCAGGACTTGACTGGGCAAAGACCTCAACAGCCTTTTTATCAGTAGTCTCCGGTGACAGTGATTAGAGCTGGGTGTTCTGTCTCTAAATAACCTTCTGTTTTGTTACATTGTAAACCTCATATTGGCCTGTGCTTTCTAATAAAAACAAGAGGTATTTCTCAATACACTTATGCCAGGAGAGGACACCTATCTGATCTTGTAGAGTTCTTTCAAAAAATTGGAAAAACGGAATTAAATTCACTGCAAAACACTGATTTCTCTGTCGCTCTTACTGTTTGTTTCTCCCCCTCCCCGAGGCCCGCCTGTATAGGTAGTACTTCATGAAAATAAAGTTTTCAATATAATCTAAAGCTCAGCAAAATCGTGCTATTTTGGACTAGTGGGGGGCAGTGTCTGTTTTAGACATGAAGGTTTGAAAATACTTTTAAGCTAAAAAAAGTTAGATTTTGCACAATTTTCTCCTATGTAGAAAGTTGATAGGAAAACAAAATTGTTAGATTGAGTTAGAAGTTAAGGAAATATATCTCCAGTTCCTACTGACTAGAGAAGTCCTTGCTTCTGGAATTAGTTTCAGATGAGGCTTTTTATTTATTCATTGTTATGAAATGACCAAAGATTGCTACCACTCAGATACTAGTTTTCTTAGTCACTAGGAAGTTTTTCTTCCATCTCCTCTGAGGCCTGGCTGTTCCTGGTGGTGTTTTTAGCAGCCTGTGGTTTTTAGCGACTTGTGGGCTTTCTATCTTGTTGCTGCTACACTTGGGGGGGTGTGTGTTTGAGCTTGTTTGTTTGTTTGTTTGTTTTAAATACACTGCAGTGCGCTTTCTCTGCCAGTGAGTGCTCAGGTGTTCCCTCCCGGAGAGCCCTGTCTTTTGCAGGGCTGAATTTGTTCACTGGAGGGTCAAGCAGCAAGCTGTTAGATTGGCCGAGCCCACCACTTCTAGAGGTGTCATGTAGGCTTTTCATGTAGACTTGAGAGATCATTTGGAAAGTGAAACTCACTTATCGTGAAATATTTTTTATGCTGATGATTCTATGTGTTTTAGCTAACATGCTAATACAAGAAAACTTCTGTTTTTTAAGATGCTGCCTACTTTGACGCTTTCCTATGCTGGGGGAAGGTACAGCATTCTATTTGTCTTACCTTCCAAAGGATGCGCTGGCTTTTTCTTTTTTCCCATGCTATGAGTTTTTTGAAGGATGAATTGTGCCACTAGCAAAGTGAGGTTTAAAAGTATAATTCTAAGTGACACATTATTACTAAGATCTGCTTAGATACCATCCCTGTGGAGCCAAGTGTGTTGAGTCTGCGGTTTTTTGCAATCAGTGTACTTCCCTTCAGTGGTAACTACTAAAAATTACCCTGGGTTCACAGTGTAATTGAAATTTGGAGGCCAGAGGGTGAAGCCATTGACTTCCTCTGTAAATGTAACGGGGCAGTTGAGGAAGAACAGGTCTTTACCAGTGCTGCAGTAGTACTTTGCATACTGTTTGTTTTTGTCATAAAAAGTTTCTTTTATCCTGTGGTTAAGAAATAAAAAGTTTTTAAATTGCAGGGTATGAAAGAATTAAGTATTGTGTCGAGTCTCTTTCATGCCAGAAGTAATTGCCTGTTACATACGGACAAATTCAGACACCTGGCTTCTGTGCTTTTTATCGTTCAGGCACACATTATGCTAATGCTTAATTTTACCTAGTGCTTTTCACATTCTGTCAAAAATATGTTCAGTTGTTTGAACTCTAGAAGTAGGTGGGATTTTTGGATGTGCTCCTTTCTTCAGCATAATACATCGCTGCTTGTCGCATCTGCCTGGTCTGTACTTTGCTGTTCTGAATTTCCTTACTAGATTCTTAGATCTGTCCATTGCTGAGATAGGAACCTGAGCTCCTCACATTGTAAATGCCACTTCAGGAGCTATGCCCCATAAAGCGCAGTGCAGCACCACCTTTGCTGTGCCTATGTTTTCTGGTTTCAAGCTTTTGCTCTCTAGAAAAACATGCTGCTTGCTTTCTTCAGCTCTTTTCTTGTTCTTCCTTACAGACACATAGAAAACTGGGAAAGTAGAATTTGATCCATTGGAAAATGAATGTTGGCCAGAAAAAATTTGTTTATTGTTCTACCTGTACTCGTATAATTTTTTATGACAATATGGCTGTAGGCCTTTTCTGACTTAATAATTTTCAGTTTCTGTGTTGTTTGTTTTTTTTTTTCCCCCACTAAAGAATTCGCATGAGCATTACAGGACTGAAATGTGTTAAAAGCACTAGCCTCTGGTTCTGCAAGTTTCTTTTTTACTTCTGATGAGAAAGTCACAATCTCTGCATTTCTGTAGGACAATTTGAGAATGATATTACTATAGGGTTATGGAAAAAGTATGAATGGAGTAGAGAATTGGTTTATTGTTAAAAAAAAATCTATGGAATGTAGTTTGTGCAATAATAACTGCATGCTGAAGGAGTGGAAGGCAGTTATGGCTGAAAATGCAGGGCCTGTGTTCTTTGGGGGAAAAGCTATGGTAGGAAGCCGATGATGTAATGGAGCAAAGTAGTAAAATTTATTGAATCTGATTTCTCTTGTGCATGTCATCATCCTGCCCATCTGTTATTCCTCTACAGTTGCTGTTGAGCTCACTGGCCAGTTTTGGTCAAATTTCAAGGCAGGAAAAAGGTCTCGGAGATAATGAAGCGTCTGGAAGTTTGGAGTAACTCAGTGGCTAGATGGAAGAGAAGCCCAGGTTGATGCTTCACACCAGGGGTGAGATGGAGGAGCTCTGGTGGCCAGTCAGCACGTGTATGACTGCTGTCTAGCAAAAAACCTCATTCTTTCCTTTATAGGGGATCTGATGGGAGGAAAGAAGATGGGGAGATAAAAGATGCGTGAGACCGAAGTCAGTTCTACTACCCGTGTAGCAACTTGATATATTTAATTTGTTTCTAAAATAAACCTTAAGCCTTCTTAGAGTTCCAAAGCTTGCTGGAAAATGTTAACTTCTTTTAAAGTGTATTTTCTTCCAAGACAATCAACTTTTGGATGAATGAAGGCTGAGTGAAAGGGTGGAAACTTGCACAATGGTGGGGAAGAGCTTTGATCAAATGCATGTATTTAATCACTGCCAGTATTTTTTGTTGTATGAAAGTATGTTTTGGAATATGTCAGGTAACTGATCTGATAATACTGTTAGTGCAAAACTGGGCTTGGACTACATGGAAAAAATGATGGAGAAACTGAAGGAAAATCTGGATTTTTAAATTTTTTCTAATTGCCTAAATTGCCTGGAGAGATTACTAGATAGGTAAAGTTTATAGAGCTTAATCTTTGAGTTCTTGAAAAGTGAAGACTAGAGTTTGAACCTCTGAAAACACAGCATATGGAAGTAAGGTTATAGGGTCTAAACTAAAATTTTACTTGTAAACTTGACCTACAGGGTGCAGGGGTGCTTTATTTTTTTTGTTTGTTTGTCAAAGTACTTCAGCTTCATCTGAAGGGGTTTATGATGATAAATTCCATCAAAAATTGTTAGACTAGCCTCTAGCACTATGCAGCTTACTAAAATTTGGGGGCAGTCAGAAGAGAAAGCTAGGCGTCACAGTCACCAAGCTGTATTACTTAACAAGCTGGTTTTATTTAAATCTTCTTCACTTAGGAGTGACAACTGGTGATACTTGTTTCTCTGCTGAGTTCTATAGCTAGAGTGTGATAGGAGTTCTCTGTACTGCATTATGTTGGCTGTAATCAATACAACAAACTGTCTGACAGGTTTGAAAATCTAACCCGTAGTAACTTTATTTGGTAACATAAGTTAGCTACTATATTTACACTTTTATCTCCCTACAAAAGAGAAGAAGTGTGAATATGTGAGGATGTGAGGAATATTGTCCATTAGTAATCTCATGTCTTAGAATCTGTGTCCATTGTCCATACATCTACAGGAAAAAAATGTGCTAGTGAATGACTCGTTTCCTCCTCAGCAAGTGCTAGGTTTCCAGTCAATGGTGGTCTCTTAAGGACCCTCTTTTTATAAATTCCCTATCTATAGAGAGTGATAATTTTTAAATGTCATGTTTTTAAAATTTGGGTGAAAGTAGGGGTGCTGGTGTAACATTTGACAAGAGTTGGGCTTCAAACTGCAGTGAGTAATTCAGTGCTAATAAGGCTTCCAAGTGGCATCTTTCTCTGTAGCATATGCATAACACTCAAAATGTGCGAGTTCTCCTCAAGCCTTAAATTTATGAGACCACAGGTGGGAACAGGAGAAAAGCATTTGGAAAGGCTCCTGTGAAGAGTACTTTGAGATCTCTTTTGGTATGGAGGTGAAGTGGCCAAGGAGGGCATTCAGCCCGTGTGGGCCTTGCCAGCTGGAGTCTAGCTGCCTTCAAGGAGTTTGCTCTAAGAGCTTGGAGCTCTTGCTGCTATGGGAAACGTCTAGCGAGGTATTAAGGAGTGTACCCTCCGACTGGATATGAAGTTCACTTACAGCTTTTTGTCTAGGTTTTTTAGGACATGTGTACCATGACTCATCATTACCTGAATTTCAAGAGAGCTATTCCAAAACAAACGTATGTTTTCATTCTGAAATTGTAACACCTTGAAGAACCAGTGCTCAGTGTGGAGTTGTGTACTCGTGTTTGAGGCTTTCTAACCTAGATGTTGTTCCTTTGTAAGAATGGAAGCAGAATGGACATGTAATGGCTTTTCTTTCTTGATGTGAAAATGGTGTATGCTTAATCATTATAGCACTAAAATTCCAGTCTCCTCTTCCGCCTTTTTCATGACGTTTTTTTTTCTGCATGGCTATATTTGGAGCAATGAAGGGGGTTAAAATGATAGGATACTATAAAGATACAGGGAAAGGTAAGACTATAGATAAATAGTGCAAAAATACCTTGTGAACTAAGGTAACATCGTTAAAAATAGTGCTCTGATAGTGCAGATGGCAAAGCTTAAAATTATGGAGACTGGCCATCTGCAAGGGTAAGTTATCATTACACATAAACATGTTTTTGTTGCTCTAGCACACTCATGGAAGAAACCCTGTATGTTTAGAATATCAAAATAAAGATGTTCTACAAAAAGTAAGATTAATAATACTACATAGTACATTTTCCAGCATTCCAAAACTGATTTTCAAGGTTAGTTTTTTTCAGTTCAGTTAGTGATACTAGTTAAGTGAAAGAAACATTAGGAAATTCTTAATTGTAGTTAAGATTAGATTTCAGCATTCTGTTGGAGCTTACCTTTCTGACTGACAGCTCTGTATGGTCCTTTTCTTGCTCTGCCAGTGGACTGCTTTTCAGCTGAAGGGAGAGGAAGGCAGGAGAAGCAAAGGAGGTGATTATTTTGCTAGCTGAGAAACTCAAGTTGCTTCATAACATGCTCTGGTAATTTTATTTTAATATAGATTTTATTTCTTCATGTTAGCTGGCTTCAGGAGGAGCTCAGATAGTCTAATGGCCTGTTAAGTGAGGCTTTCTTAACTTCAAAATCTGCACTTGATGTTGAAGGACAGTCTGCTATTATTCCCTGTGGAATGTCAAAGTTGTATGTTGAAGTAGACCATCTAATGAAGTCTTGAGAAACCACTATACTCATTCAAATATGAATATTTCATTGAAAATGTCTTAGTATTAAATAGTTTTTTTATTTACCAAGAGTAATAATTTTTAATTTTGGTTCTCTTCTTACAGCCTTAGTTCAGAGAAGGTAGAAATACATCTTTGTTCTGATCAGGCTGGTGGAGTGTCTTCCTATGCAGCATGACATAGGTGTTGTTTTCTGGGATAGTCTTGCAAGAAGCTCAGGCATTCTCGATACACAAACAGTTCAGCCTTCTGAGCACCCCCTCGTCTCAATAAGAGGATACTGGGCTGTAAATTAAGGTACTTCAGTGTGTTCACACTCGGTGATTAGCTTTATCCAAATCTTTTATTTAGAGATTGCTAGATTATTGAGAAGACTTAACTGTATTATAATAGATCTGCTGTGTAGATAAATGTCCCAGTACATTGGAAGGATTTTCTCTATAATCACTAGAGCTAGCACTGTATTTTCCTATGTGTTTCTATATACATTTATGTATATTCACATCTCAAAATGGAGGTTTTAGGATTCTGAAGCCCAGTCTTGGGCAGGCAAGTAACTTGATTCTGGGGTTGGGGTTGGATAAGAAAATAGGAGAGCTGATCAAATGGCACTGCAACGTAGTGAAGAGTATGAAGACAACAGGAAGTACCTAATGCAATTACCCCTGTGGTGGGGCTCAAGCCAGTTGCGGACCCATGTGTGTTCAGATAGAATCACTAGTACTGTAAATAGGAAACCTTATTTGAAAGAAAATATGTGTGCTGTTGGTACCAAAGGCATTAAATTTTATGTGATTTAATTTAGATACTTTTATCATCATTCCTAGGTGCTGGGGGGGGCGGGGGACAAACCTTGCTCTCTAACCTGATCATGGCTGCATCATTACCACCATGTACCGTATGTCTTCTAGGGACACGCATGTAATTTAGACACAATTAGTAATGTAGCTTATAGTTGTTGTTTTCATGAGGACAAATTCAGTGATGGTGGTACATTGAGAGCAATAAGCATTGCAATATTTTTTTCATGTTTTGGTTGGACAAGAAAAAATTACCATGGAGAGAACGTCCCAATTGTCATGTTGCGTTTCTTCTTTGAATGGAGATGATGTAAAATAACCACATGAATAGTACTAATGTGATTTAAAGTGCAGTTAACAAATACACTTGGTTTTTGTTTTTCTTGGTTTTGCTTTTTCATCCTCTGTTGACATATAAGACTAATGATAGTGAGAATAAGTGAACACTGAAACAAAACTGATACAGTTGTGTGGACAGTGTGTTAGACAAACAGGAATTTCCATAGGAGCATACTGTCTTTCTTGTGTCATCCAGGAACTTGCAGGTGGAAACCAAGTGACCTGGTCTTGTGAGACATTGAGCTGTAGGTAGTAGCGATGATGCTTGAGAATTTCCACATTCTCATGAGTTTGATCTCATTAACACCATAAATGTTACAGAAGCACTTAACGGTATCACAGAAGTATACTTAGCGTAATAGGACAGTGGTAGAAGCTTGCTTCCAGTTTCTAAAGATTGTCAGCTGCTTTACTAGAGTTCAGTTTGGGGACTTTTATGCTGTTTTCTCTCTGTTATTCCACAAAAATGAATATACCATACAAAATGATACTTTCCTGTAGCTGAAGTTAGTAAAAAGTCATTTCTTATTTGGATACCTGATCGTTCTCTGAAACAAAGGAAGAAATCTGTAACTGAATAGGTCAGATAAAAGGGAAGAGAAAATGCATCTTGTATCACATCCTGAAGTTGGTTAGAGTAAGGAAACACCAAACTACTCCACTGAAAATGGCTGAGGCTAAAATCCAAAGAAGTGGGCAGTATTTCAGCTTAGCTGGTGAACTGGTAGCTCAAGAGAAAAGGAGTTTTCTCTCTGTCATGACTCAAACTAACTCTTGACAGGTGAATATTGCTCTACCATGTCCCTCTTGGAAATAAGCAGGATGATGGCAAAGTCATCTGACAGTGGATGCAAGAGGATTTTTGAAGTTAGGGAGACAAATTGATGAGTACCTCACTCTACATGAGTCTTCACTAGAACAGCTCTCTTTATATCATCTAGATATTGTGATTTTTTTTTTATTTTTTTTTTTGCGGGGGGTTTATGTGTTCACAAAATTAATCATAAAAATACATTGTTTGATTCGTCTAATGAGCTTATACATTGATTAAAAATATAAGTTGCATTCATGGAGAAGAAAAATGGTAGTTATGCTAATCTCAGTTATTTTCTTTTGCAATTAGTTTCTGATGGAAGAGTGGTAAGTTTTGTGTACTTCCTTGGTTTTTCAGTACTTGGACTATGAAGAGTCTGCTACAACTAGGAGAGTTATAGCAGACTGGTACGAATGTGTTAAACAGCTGAAATAGTACTGTGCCAGCTGTCCTAGAGTTGCATTTTTCCCCCCCCTAAGGGTTATCTGTTTTGTTTTTAATTCTATTAACTGTGTTGCACCTTAAAAAGGAGTTGATATAGGGGGAAGGAAACACTCCAGAATTTTTTTTTAATAGAGAGATGTTTTTTGTATTTACTGTTTTTTCCTTTTTTAATGTTCATAGCTTTTTGTAACAATTCCAATGATAGGAAAGAATTCAGAATGGAAATCATATTTCATCCTTTTCCTGCTCTTGACTTAGTTTGTAGGACCTCTTCTTATTGTCAGTCTTGTGAGCTGAGCAATGGAAATCCTCTGTTTTTTTCAGACATGCTTTTCTTTTTTGTTCTTGTGCATGTCTCCAATTCGTTTAGTAAGATGAGCCAGATTTCCTCTGGAGCTTCATCATTATCAGTCCACACCTTGTTGGTAACCTCTGAAATGTATTTCAGTTGTTTTTGAAACTCTTTTTAAGTAATCACTGTGTACAACCGTGGTTGATGGTAGCAAAGGGGATTGAGAGGTACTGTAAAAGGCTTCTACCTCTTCTATATTTGGGACAACAAGGGTGAACTAAATTTTGTCTTTCCTAAGAGCTTGTAACTTCTGGTGGAAAATAATTGCTTTCCAGATTTGAAAAACATCTTATCTGATGTGGAAGAAGGGAGGAACCAATGAAGACAATCTTTGTTGCTTGTGTGTGTGCATGCTTTGTTTTATTTTTGAAGTCACTAAAATGTCAATACAAGGAAGAAAATACTAGTTGCTCAGCGTAGAGTGCAGCAAAGCCTTTATTGCGATATTGGACAGTAGTCCCACTGAAATTCCCATTACTGGCTCCAAGTATGCTGATTTCTTAACTGGACAGATGAAGTAATAACTAGGTTTGCTTGTAATGGGACTTTCTCAGTTCGCCTGTGTTCTCAGTCCAGTCACTGAACTACATTTTCCATGCCCGATTCATCTTAAGATAACCTTAGAGAGTCATTTTTGTGCATTAGCATATATGAAGATCCACGGTGCCTTCTTGCACAGGCATGTTCTCTAATGGCAGCTTGACTAGAATTAGCTTAATGGGAAAAAACAGGTTTTCTTTAGTAAAGGATTTATTCTTTCAAAGAACATGGTGCTCCGAGTTCTGAAAGGCGTCTTTTTGGGACACACGTCAGTGTGTGCTGATGACATGGTTGACCCCTCTGTATGGCTTGCGTATTTGCTCATATACAAAAAGTATGTGGAGTCGTTAGAAAGTGGAAGACCATTCTGTGAGCATGAGCTGTGTTTTCTTTTTTAGAAAGCTTATGGCAGTTTTTAGATAGAAGTCTAGATACTTGAGGGGCATATTTTTAGGAAAATCTTGCCTCTTCTCTACTGTTGCTTTTTAACCTTCCACAGTTTGCATACAAGACTGACAGATTCTGAGAGATAATGCGCTGAGGAAGTTATGTTTCTGACCGGTTTTTAGCTTAGGTACCTCAAAATATTGACACTCTAAACCTGCAGTTTTTAACACCAGGAGAAAACATTAAACGTCGTGGCAGGCGGTCTTTGAGAGGACATGATGCTTTGGACAGGCTTTTCCTTTTTGAGTTAATAAATTGGACAGTTGAGCTTCAACTTCATTGTATTCCTGGAACTTCAAGAGGTCTATTTGTTATTGTAGGGGGAGGAAAACTGACAAGCAGTAGAACTCCAAAACCTAGATGTCATCATCATCTTTTCTTTTTTTTTCCAATCGAAGCTAAGTGTATTACAAGGAACTCTTTGAACAATTGAACGGTGAGACCTTTGGAGCCTGCTAATGTTGATGTGTGTCCTCTGTCATTCTCTAGTTATGCAATGAGTGCATCTTTAAATGCTCTGGCCTTTTTATACTCCAAATTGGAAATTCAGTGTGGAAGCCTTGCTTTTAAATTTTGGGCAAAACTTTGTAAACTTGTAAAAAGTTTAAAATATTTACAACACAAATTATTTTGGTTTTGTTTTAGCATTAAACTTTTTTTTTTAAGGCAGGCATTAGTAAATTGAGTGTTGAAGGCAAAGAGAGAGGCCCTCTGTTGTATGTCTGCTGTAAGAAGGTTCCATCAATTCTTGTGCATTTGCACAAGAATCCTCTAAGCAGTATTTCCTAAGCATAGTTAACTATGCATAGAAGAAATAAATAAGGTCTTCCAAAACCCATGGTAACAGTAAAGAAAGTAAGGTTAGAACAGAGGAGTGCTAAGCTAGTGGAATTTGATTTAACCTTGTACCAGGAAGGAGATAGTCTCTTGTAAATTGAGAGAGCAATTGTCAGACTATCTAAAGGTTATCCAGAATATTTTTCAGTAATGGCAGATCAAATTTACAAGGGCTCAGATTGACTTAGAGCAAAATTTTGAGAAAAGTTTTAAGGAACAGCTGCGATTTTACTGTTGAAGATGCTACTCTTGCAGCAGTTTCTGAGCTCTTCCTTTTATCTAAGGGACTTCAGTAAAGACTCAAGCTTGCAAAAACTTTGGTCCTCACCTCATTCTATGCCTTTTGGAATTTACAAGCATTTTGATGCTGATACTTGGCAGCTATCAGGCCAATACTGATTGTTTCTGAAAATGCTGTCCTACTGTTCTGTACTGTTATTTATATTTTTATCTGAAGTATTTAGACACTTTTGCATGAATTGCAGTGGTACATAAGCACTAACCAGACTGGAGGGGGAAAAATTGTTTTAGAATTTCCTTAAGACAGTTTTGAAAAGGAATGCCAAAAAGGAACAGGTTAAGAGTTGCACGGATTTGATTCTGGGGTTCATCTGAGTCTTTTTAACATCATGCTGTGTAGTAGGAGACTTTTAATATACTATGTTGAATATTTATTAGGAGTTTGAGTACTTCATAGGGAATAAATACTGGGTAATACTTTATGGATCTTAAAGTAGATAATTGATAATGAAACCGATCACTGCAGAATTGAACTAGAATACTGTTTAAGGAAGAACCTGGTTGATGTCGTTCTTCGTACAAAACAGCAGTCTTCTCTTAATTTTCCAGATCTCCTTTCCTTTCTTCCCTCCACCTTACTTAGCTGATGACGGCATTTTTCCACAGTGGAGCTGATGTGCAGCAGGCCGCTTTTCCAGCTTGTGTAGGCTGCCCCACATGTTCTGCCAGCATCCCTGCTGCTGGTCCTGCAGGGTGCCAGGTCCTTCCTCATTCCAGCCTTTCTGTCCTGGAGACTTCACGGCTTCATTCTGCTCCAGCAACTCTGCAGTAAACCCCTGCTCCGTAAGACCTTCCCAAAGATCCTCCCTCTCCAAGATTTCTCAAACTTGGATAGTTATGATGTCTGTTGTGAGGAAGTATATCTGTTCCACCTAGTAATAGTTGCTAAGCAGGACGTTTCTTATAGCCCCTTGTCAGCACAGGCTGCTTTAGCGCAGACCACTCAACTTGTACAGGGAGGTTTTATTGTTTCAGTATCTTGAGCTCTTTAATCCCCTAAGTGATTTTAGTGATTTAAGTGGTTTTTCTGAGGCCATGTTCATTTCGTGACGTGTTGCACTGATACTACTGTTCTCCCTTTTTCGTAAATAGGTGTTACAAGGATAATAGAGAATCTCTGCCATGTATAACTTCAAATGCACCAGAATAGATTTGTTGTACACAGCTGCGTCTTGAAAGTTTGCAGACTGCTCACATTGGTGAGACGGGAAGAGATTGGCTTGGACTCTGGCGTTAATTCCCAGGGCCCTTGCGATGAGAAAGTAGAACAAGATTTTTTGTTTGGTTTGGTTAAAACGAATGAGGTCTTATTTGTATAACTGTTTCAAAGTTACAAGCCATTTGGCCACACCATTTGTTTGATCCTCATATACAAGTTTGTTTTATTTCCAGGCTGCTTTTATAGCACAGATTTTCTTTCACATTTGAAGTACTTTCCAGTCGTTTAGTGGTTATTGGACCAAAGGCTGAATTAGCCCCCTGTTCCTGTAGCTGTTCCTCCATACTTTCCTAAGATAGAAAAGCCTTTTGCATCTCACAGTTAATCCTTGAGGCAGAGCATGAGTGTTGATGCAAACAGAACACTAACCTTCTCCTCATCTGCATCTTGTCTCCTGTGTTATCTTTGTCCTCCTCTTATTGAAGGAGCAGCTGAGCCTGGGGATGGGGGGACCCGTGAGGCCCTATTTTCTGTGGGACCATCTCTGCTCCTTCCTTGGCTTCAGGTCAGAATGTTCGGGTCCTTTCTTACGCCACTGAAGAGTTGTTTGGTATCTCTTAACACCTTCAACAAGTAACACGTTCTAGTTTTAAATTATTTTGAGCTACAACTGATAGACAAAGCCATGCCTGTCTGTTTCTGAAGTGTTTCTTAATTGTGGTATTTACACTGCAGATTATTGTAAGTTGTTTCTGTGACTAGTCTAATATTTCATGTCATCATCAGCTAAAATGTGTATTGGAAACACATTTCCTATATTTCTGAATCTCACCTTTGAATGTGAAGGGGGAATACAAGGTAGACAGTCAAGACAGAACGTGAGGTGCAGGCTGAAATAGGGTGGTTGTTCTCAGATTGCAAAAAAGTAGTACGTAAAGGAAGAAACAAACTTTTCCAGTGTTTCTGCAGTTTCTCAGGATCCCGCTAATCTTCCATTTCCCTGTATCAATAGGGCGGTTGTCATCATTCGTTGCAAAAGGCAGACAGCATTTCTATGCAAAGCTAACAGTACTCTTGGTAGGTTTAAAGGGGAGCCTGCCATTTAACAACCTGAAGTAGAGAAATCTGTATAATTTTTCTGAAAACTCTGAAGTTTTCTTGACTTTGCAAAGTTGCTCATACTGTGCTGTCTTTAAAATAGGAGCCATAAGCTTTTGGACCTCCAGAAAAAACAGAAGCCATCGTCACAACTGTGCCTAAGCAAGTTTCAGAGTCATATGATATAAATTATTACACTAAATTATTGATATTCAGACTGGTTTCAGCAGTAGCAGAAATGAAGGGGAGGTGGAAAGAAGCATAGTTTGAGAGTGCCTTTCTTTTTGCTTTAGTGAGATTTTTTTTTTTGGTTGTTCTCATTTCCCTTTTTTTTTTCCAGGAATGCATAATTTGGCAGCTTTGGAAGTATTATTTTGAAGAATGTTACGCAGTTCGGTCAGTTTATCTTGTTGAGTTGACACATGTTTGGGGTGGGAAGGGAGACTGAACAGGAAGGAAGGTCCTTGTTCCTGAATGTCATTGCTGCATAGCTCTCATATCCTCGAGGATCACCCGGACAAAAGCTGAGTCAGAGCACAGCAGCAGTCTGCGCTAGAGCAAGACATGGCCCAGTTCAGGATTTTGGACTGCATGATCAATCACAACTGGAGTTTCATATGTAACCTGTATTGTGCATGGAGTGGTCAGGTTTGTTGTTCGCTTATCCTTACATGTTTTAGTATGATTATATAATTTAATATAAGGAAAAAAAAAAAAAGGCTGCAGTTGATCTCTTCTCCCCACCCCCAATCCTATTGAGGATGTAGTATTAGAAATGGTGCCATTTACTAAGGAGTTTTCTAGCGTTATTAACATACAAAGCATGCTTTGACTACATAATTGCTTTTTTTTTAACACTTTAAGACTCTAAGAGAACAATCTAAAGTACTCAAACTTTGAGGGGCTTTACTTTATGAATTGCACAAAAAGATAAATATCACATCCAGGAAGGGGGAGATGTGCCAGGATAAACTGCATGGTTAATAAATATAAAGCTGATTTGTTTTCCTGCTTTAAAAGGATTCAGGCATCTTGGCAATTTCAAAATACCTGATCATGAATATGATTTAAAAAAATAGTGTGAGGGGAGGTTGTTACATATTGGTTTTTTTAAACATACAGGATAAAATAAATTTCCGCCGGATGTTATTTGGTTCTTAATATGGACAGATTTAAGTCTAATTGACTGACTGACTGCAGAGCTGTAGGGGGGGAAAAAAACTCTGCCTGGATTTTGAGTGGAAATGTTTTAAAATAGAACCCACTTACTAAAGGATTTAAAATAGTGCATGCAGTTGTAATACTACTTTCAAGGTATTCTAGGTATTACCCGTGTTTCTCACACAACATTCAACCAGTCACTGAAGAAAATTTATTTTATTTTCCTATGATGTAAGGGGAAGGTAGGCACTTCCTATGAAGTTGCTGTTTCAGTACAGTAACTAGAGACAGGGGATTCAAAAGTATTCCCACCATACATAGAAGTCCTTTGAAACAATATGCTATTTAAAATACAAACAACCCGTGTATGTCATGTCTGTACTGAAACTTCTTACTCAGGAAAATGCATTGCTGTGTGTTGTTTTTTTTTGGTTTTGTTGGGGTATTTTTTTTTGTTTTGTTTTAAATGATGCAAAAGGTGATTCACAATGTCTGGAGTTTTTGAGTCATCTCCTTAATGCTATAAGTTAAAGAAGTCTCTTCTGTTGAATTAAAAAAACAAACAAACAAAAAAATGCACCCAAAAAACAACAGAGGAAACTTGAGGCATTCCCTTAGAGTCTTAATTTTCATAGACGCTTAACTGTTTTACTGAGTTTGATCTAGTTTGCTTACACATATGAAGAATTCACCTGTATAAGCAAATTCAATATGACATTTCTTTCACATACTTCAGAGAAATCAAGAAAAAAATAAGAAAAGGCTTGGCTCATGATGTGGGCAGTCCTGTGAAGTTTTAAAATGAGTTTGATATAACTAGAGGGAAGAGGAAAGGGGATTGTTTTTTGAGCAGATTGAAGTGGAAGGTTAAAACCAAACACCTTCCCCCCCCCCC
>VZTL01050557.1:42321-62722 GCA_013400535.1 Scopus umbretta | reverse complement strand
TTAATGACTCTATGATTCTCTGAGAATCAAAAACTCAAAAAGGTGTGAGAGAGAGAGAGAGAGAGAGAGAGAGAGAGATGTTATATATAGAAAGGCTATATATAGAAATGTTTCCAGAACAAAAGGGTAGGCTGCATTGTATGCAGCTTACAGGTCAACAACTTGTTTCAGTGTCATGGCCCTGAGGTACTGCCAGGTCTGACTATTCCTGCCCACCCCCAAGGCTCCCCTACACTGCCCATGGCCCAGGACCCCATTTGATCTCCCCAGGGCTGTCAGACCCTGGTCCAGTGACATCAGAGCAGGGCCAGTCTCCAGCTCCCCCAGCCTTGCCTTGCCCGGCCACGGGCCTTGCCAGCCCTGGCCCAGCCTCAGACCATCCCCACAGGGGTTCCCAATGCCCAGCACTGGGGCTGCCCCAGGGCTGGGGCTGCCCTGCTCCTGGCTGGGGCAGTGGGATGAGTCCTGGCTGCCAGACCTTGCCCTGACGGACCCCAGAGGAGCCCCATGGCCACTGGCCACCACAGCATCCTGACTTTAAGCTGGGAACAGGCAGCTAAGAGCCACTTTCACAGAATCTGAAACTATGCAGGAGCAGAGTTCTGCCACATAGCATGAGAGCATTCAGCTCTGCAGGGAGCCCTGGTGTCAGCATAACACCATGTAGTTTAATACAGTCTCTAAAGCCAGCAATAAATATCTTCAGCCCATTTAAAATCCTATCACATAAGTTATTCTGGCTAATTGTCCCTTCCTGACAATTTAAATTTGGTCTCAGTATTTGGTGGCATTGAAAGTCTAGGGTAGATGTCTTCCAATTCAAAACTAGTTTCCCAGTCCCAGAGACTTCTGCAGCTACTCACTTTCAAAATTAATTGATATTAACCACCATGCTAAATATGCATTTGAGCTTTCACTTGAATTTTAAAGAACAATCTGCAGAGTCTGCTTCACTGATGTACCATTGCAGTGTTACAGTCTACAGTCTTACATTTTCATTTACTTGAGAAATGAAACTGCAGCCAAGCAATTTGGGTAATCACATCATCTGGTGTGACAGCTAAATCTGTCTCAACCACCAGTCTGTGCAATGGGGAAAAAAGAAAGAGAGAAAAAAGCCTGGCATGGAGTGGTCCACATCAGAGGGCAAGCTGAGAGGAACTGATGGAGACCTTAGGTCTCTCGCCTGTGCTTAGCTTCCTCTCAGATCACAGCAGAGCCTTTGAAAGAGGGGGGGATTTGGGTAAAAGGCAGCTGCTGGCTCCTGGATGAGCAGGCAGATCAAAGAAGCACAGCCTTGCAAGTGAGAGCTGGCTGGTTGATAAGGGGCTGAGACTGGCAGCATTTCCCATTAGAGGAGCTGGCACTAGGGCTTGTTAGAAATCTGGGAACAGGCACAAGGAAAAGAGTCGCTGAAGAATAATATTTTTTTAAAATAATGGTGTTAAATGAACTTATCAATTGGTCAGCCTTTTTCTATACATAGAGGTATTTGTTGAAGGCTTTTTCTGGGTGGTTCGAGAGTATCAGGGGCATGAAAAAGCTCATCAGGCAGAGGGATCTCTGGGCTCCCAGGCTGGAGACATTGCCAGCAAAGCCAGTGAAGAGGTGGCTAATAGGGGAAAATTATCTCGAGCACTACCAGCTATTACTGCTGCCAAGGAGGAGGGACATCAGTGGTGGCAGCATCTGGAAGGAGTTCATGGTGTCTGGAAGGAACAAGCTGTGGCTATCTGATTCATCCAGATCTCTTGCTGTGGCTCTTCTCAATGTCATGCCACAAAGGAATTGAAATATTTATGCATAACTTCAGAGAGATACAGATAGATATACTTTCTTTATATTGCTTTCTTCATAAAGGTTCTTTCAACTCAATCACACAGGCTTTCAGTCTCAGTCCTGCATCCATTTGATTTACTGATCAAAGAAGCCTTAAAGTATATTTCCTGTGTTATCTCTTTGGATATGTGTAAATAAAATGATACTTTATCTCATGGAAGGAATTCGAAACAGGTCCTGAAGAATCTATAACGTGAACAGGGGTTATTTTTGTGCTTGATGGCTTAATTATTAATTTATTTTTTATTTCCCTCCTCATACCTTTCAAAAATATTCAGTTAAAATATTCCTTAAATCATCACCATAAAATTATCTGCTGTGATTGTGGTCCCTGTTAATGTATCAGGTGTGGGGGTCAGTCATATTAGAGTCAGGTTAAGCATGGTGCTTCTGTTATTTCAAAAATAACCTGATAATTTAAAACCTAAAACATTGCACATTCATATGAAATTCAGATGTTGAGGTTTCAAAAAATATTTCATGCATTATATCTGCAAAATACTTTATATCCATTCCATAATGAAGTACCTTACAGTATACTTTCCTCAGCTGATTGTCCTCCCAGCAACTAAGTCATGATCACAAAATTTCGTTTAAATGACTAAAATTACCAAAGGTAATAGCTGTACTAGCATTCAGTAGTCTATTCAAATGTTTGCCGCCTTATATTTGTAAGAGAAAACGTGAATAAAAGGCAGTGCTGTGAAAAAAAAGATTTTAGGACTAAATAAAATAAAGGACTTTGGTGGAATTTGGTGCCTAAAACAGGAACACCTAAAGCTGTTTCTGTTTTCTTTGCAAGCAAATGCACACAAGCTCAGTGACACAAGCAACCCCCAGGAAATGGGAGACCAAGATTCACATTCCTCTTACACAGAGAGAATTCAAAACCCCATCTATAGCCCTTCTAAGGCAACTGTTGGGCCACAGGGCTTTATGTAGGTAGAAAAAATTTCCGGTTGCTCTTCCTTGAAGATGTTCCTACTGTTGAAACTGTGCAGTGAGGAACACAGCATTCACTGGAGCAGGGGAAGAAAGAGACTTGTGGGTCAGAAGCACCTCTCTGGGTCAAGGAGCTCTGCAACGGAGGTCCTCCTCTCTGCACTGCTGATGTATAGCACTTCAGAAAAAATACAACAAAATTATTCCCCAGGAAGTCTGAACTAGAAGTTCCTCAGGTAAGAAAGAGACCAGAACCCATCCTCACCCTCTTTCTGGAGGGGTGGTTTAAACATTAGTCTGTTACATGAAGCTCATAGTCTTACAACGAAGGCAATGGCAGCATTTTACAAAAACAGTATCTAGTACACAGCTCCCTCAAAAAGGAGGAGTGTGACCACCTGCTCTTAAAAGAGATATTCATTATGTGGTTCCATACCCAACAAGATGATTCGAGTCACCTCCCTCCTCACTTTGTGCAATATTCTGACCCTTTTTTTAGACACCTGCTTGTATCCCCACTCAGTTTGGAGAACCTTAGACCTAAGCAGGGCTCTGGATCCCTCTCCTGGCACCACTGAAACTGACAAGAACTAAAACAGTTTAACTTGGCTCTCCAGGCTGGCTTCTCTCCTACGTGCACAAGGAGTGGATGGTGACAATTTAGCTCCATTCCCAACATGCTCCATGCAAAATCAGAGCTCAGTAGCCGCTGTTTGGCCTATGCAAACTATGGAGCATGTACCATCCAGAAACAAGTATGAAAAAGGTACTGCATAACCCTAGGTCCCAACTGCAAGCTCACCTGCAAAGCAAATCTCTGAAAAGTGAGAGCAATCCTGCTTCCTCCCAATTACAAGAAAGATCTGGGTTTGAACCAGTTAGAAAGCATCTTATTCTTGTTAAGAGGCACTCTGTACTACACTAAGCCTTCAAAAGAGAATTCATCTCCTAGAGAGACAGATAAACTTAGGTTTACTAAATGATCTCATATTGCCTGCAGTTAGCTTTGTGAAAGCCCAGACTTTCAGTTTAAGGGTTTGGAAAATGTTCTCCTGAAAGAACACAACAGGAAATGAGGTTGAAACAAAAGGTCTTCTGAATTAAGTCTGCTCTCCCAGCCCTTCTGGCTATACTGGTGACAAAGCCTCTCCTGCAAGGAATATGCCTTACCAACTGGCAATGTTGTGAAACAAATGCCTAGAATAAGAGTCAGAAATAAGCATTTGGCAGTTCAGAAATGCATCTGTTCTGTTAATGATAGTTTCATATCAGTATTTTTGGGTCACAGATGAAGCTGTATGGAAATGAAAGTGGGTTTACATCAATTTCATTCTTCTCACACTCATTTCAAGCTGAGGCACACTTTTTTGTCCATTCGTGAGTCTCTTCAACAAGTGTCTTTGCTCAGGTCTGCCTAGTCAGTCCCGGAAAGGCATACCTGGGCTGGTTTGTGCACCTGACCAGTTACCAACTTCTCCGCAACAGACTGCAAGGCGATTGTCTTGCCTGTGAGCTTAGGTGCCCAGAGCACAGCTTCATTAATACAAGACAGCAGGGTGGCGGTGGGGAGAGGAGGCCTTTCCCACAAAAGAGAAATCTGATGTTTGCTAGCACCTGCAGTGCCATGGGTGACAGTCCCCCCAGGTTCTGAAAGCAGGTGCAGGTGGCAGAAGCCACGCTCTCCAAAGTGCACAGACCTCTGCAGCAAAGTGTGGCAGCTGCTGGCAGGTAGGCAGCCAGAGTTACAAGGTAGGTGATGGTGATGCAGAGCAAAGGAGTTGACAGCAAATGCAACCTTAAGAGAAAGAAAAGGCAAAGAAACTAACTGCTTCATTCTAGTAGCGCTTTCTAGCAACAGTAGAAATAGTATCATAATTATCAAGAGAAAAATGTCTAGCACCACTGCACCTGAGACACTGCAGGCTGTGAAAGAATTCCTTGGCATGGTATTCAAGCAATAAGAAAGGACTAAAGATGGAATATCAGGAATTAAATCTAAAACAGCATATAATTCAGTAGTGGTAAAAAAGGAATTTAATTCTAACATTTCTGCTTACGGCCTAGCAATCTGTGAATTACCTGCACACTGATTTTCAAGATATTTGGCTTTTGAAGGATATTCTAGTATATATTGTAGCCTGCATTTTCTGTAATCCCTTTTATCTATCAACACTAGAGACATTTTGCTGCCCTTTAAAAATCACTTTTTCAAAAGTCATTGAGTGCACTTTCAAGACCTATTCTTCGCCGCTAAATCTTTTCCCATGACCCACGCACCACTTTTTTCAACCAGTTGCAAGGTGAAGCCTAAGTATTACTCTCCTAGACTAGTTACCTCAGGGTATTTTCTTTAAATAACAATACCCAAGTTTATTACAATAATATTAGCTAGAGGGAAGGTTCTCTGATTAAGTAATAAACACATTGAAAAGCTGGGAGGACATATTTTGACCATGTGGAGGAAACGTTTTTGTAACAGGGATAGAAGCTCCCTCGTGCTGTCCTCCATAACAGCCAAGGTGGGCTAAATACTACTAATAGTAGTATTTGAATTAGTATTTGAACTCCATTACAGGAACAGCTACAAAAAACATTTCATCCCACCCTCACCACAGTAGCTGAAGGACCCCAAGAGCTATGAACTCTGTGCTATCAGCACACACACCCACCAGTAGGTCTCTGCAGCTGAAAAAATTGTTCTTTAAGTGAATTAGTACATGAAGGTAAAAGACAAAATCATGATTAGCTGGACAAGAAAGACCATATCTGGAAACAGAGGTCAGAATGCAGCCAGTTTCTATTTCTGAGGGTGTTAAGGAAACAGGAGGTGAGCTGCAGGCTGATACTCCAGGGAGGGAATAAAACAACTGTGAGTCAAAACCCAAACACAGTTCATCCCTGCAGGAAAGAAGGTAAAGGTAGAAAAATCACCCCTACAACAAACAGAGGTGAATTAATTAGTTTTAATACTTGGCAGTATAGACTGACCTTTTTGTGATTGTTTATGGTATTTTGGCCCCTGTTGAAATCACAGGGGCTTTCTAATAAGATTGTTCTGGTTTTAACTCTTGGATTTTGACTCTTTTGTTTTTACCAAAGAGATATAACAAAAGTAGTGGATTTACTGTGAGGAATTTATCAGCCAGTACACTAGCTTCCCTTAAGGAATACTAGCTCTCCCTTCAGGGGAGAACTGCTGTAGCAAAACATAACAGTGAGAGTAAAGAACAGATACTTGAAATAAGCTTTCAAATGTATGTTTCCATGGGAGCAAATTAGCTACAATATATGGAAAGACTGTACCCACACTTCTGCCAGCATTGCTTCCTCTCCAGTCCCTGGCCACATCTTGCTGTCTACATTTCAAACATCGGTGCACATGTTCAAGATTCAGATGTCTGTCCTCAGCTGACTTAAGATAAGTTCATATATTATCTTTGCCATGCTTTATAGACCATTTGAAAAGTAGTGCATTACCAAAACCACAATTTCATATACTTGAAAAACAATTGTACCCACCCCCAAGGCTGAAAGGACAACAGCTGAGAAAAACAGTCTGAAACAAAGAAGAGCTTCACCTGTCCACCAATAATTTGCATTAGCGCAAACATCAGGGAGACAAAATGCAAGTAGACCCTTTTTTAAGACATGAGGAAATGACAAATTGAATAACCCATCGGGACAAGAGGAAGAACTGACAAGGGCTGCATGTCTCTTATGCTGATGCACAACTTGGTTAAGTCTATCCTTAGCTTTGCAGCCCATGACCTTTGGATCTGTATACAGACGCCTGTTGTTCAGTACCCTTTTTGTTCTAGGAAAATGTCTTTCCCAACTATAGTTCCCAGCTGGTTGCACAAGTTTCCTATAAAAGAAATGAGCTATTACACCAGTATGGCTTTAGGTCCCTTAGAGAGGTCACAGGTTGCTGTGTTGCTGCAGGAGGGGAATTGGAAGAGCCAGAGGAACATATTCCCATGCAGAATCTGGTCTAAACAGAGGCACTCAAAGGATCCCATTACAGAGAGCAACCCTCTTACCTTCATTTAAAGCTTTACCTAGCCTGAAAACAACTGGAAAGAAATACCAGGTGACTCTGACATTTCACTAGTCATCCCACAGGTTTGTCTCCATGAGACTGACCAAGTTTTTAAACCACATATTCTTTGCTCTCAACAGTCTGTGCGTATCTCTGACATGGGATAAAGTTCCACAGAGCTGTTTGTACATGTGGAAAAAAGAGGAAGTTTAACTACAGACAAAAAAATTTTGATCAGGACATTCAGATGTGTTTCATGAGCTTTTAGCATTTAGATCACTAACATGTACTGCTTGTCAGATGAATAAAGAAAAGGATAGATAGATAGACAGACAGATAGATAAATAGATAATAAAGTTATATCATTATTACGCTATTTTGCCACTTTAGAAGCAAAGTTAGCCACTCAATAAAACATTACAAAAGCCTCAGAGACAGAAGATGACTGGTAAGAAAAAATACATTTCTGGGGAGGGACAAACAGAAACAGACCAAATAATGAGGCCAATATGATCAAAGCACAAAGGACATTGACTATTTCCCACTGACAAATGGGCATGTTGGGATGGTGGTTTCTAGGGAAGATAAGAACTTCACATCCTTGTCTTTAGTATACAGTGGAGCAGAAACAAAAAACAGAATTAGTGTTGCCATCTACAGCACTGATGAGGTCAAAAACCTTAATGGTGAAGGTAAACCTCTAAAAAAATCTAAAGAATTTCTGATTCAAATGCTGGGAAAAAAATGTATGTGGAATTGTAAAGTCAGAATCTTCTTACTAGTTATAATAGCTGCAGCTTTTATTTACAGGGATTCTGTGAATTTATTTAACTATTATACTAACGAAGACAGCTTTCATATTAGTGTCAAAGACAGAATTGCAGTCCAAGGAAAAGTCCAAAATTTCTCAAAATGGAAGTATAAATCTATGTCTTCTATTTCCCACCTCATTTTAGCAGTTTTTATTTGTCAGAATGGAAGTGGCTTGCTATTTCTATTCATGTCTTTTAAAGACAGGCCAGTTTCACAGTTACTGCAGCCATTGGTTTTAAAAGCCTTGGTTTCTCTAGATGGAAAAAGCACCTGTTTTGCAGTTGAAGGTAAGCACAGTATAATTTTATGCATTCAGCCATGACAGCATTTGTTGATTTAAAGCCAATGAAATGATTGCTGAAAGAAATCCCTAGAATATTTTGCAGAAAAGTCATTATTTTGCCTGACCTCTGAAAGCTCCACTGATCAAAAACTTCCATCTCTCACAGAGGAAAAATTAAGCAATTATAGTAATTAACCAAGGAACAGTAATGGAATCTCCATTAAAGGGGATAATTTATTCCCTTATAAAAGACACATCCTGATCTGATTTATTAACAAACGTGTGACATCGGCAGGAGTTCTCACTTAGGGAAACAGTGTTCTTTATCTTTCACAGAAAGTTTTATTTAATCTGCTTAAATCAAAGGCTATTAGAAAACAATAAGTTGTTCACTTCCTTTTTGCCATGTTGATTGAAGTAAAAAACTATTTCTCTACCTAGTCATGTCAGATTGAATCTAAGTACTTGCACCATCATTATCACCATGGCAGCTGTATTCGTAGCATTTTTCATTACTTGCCCAGCCATTGTAACTCCTGTTTTGACAAATAGTGTTAATAAAAATTAAAATTGTTCAAAAAGCACTTAATTGAATTGTCTTGTGTATAAATTTAGCTTTTCCCAGCTAATTAAATTAGCATTCTGCAAGGAAATTACTTTTCTTGCAAAAACCATACATTGATTTTCTTTTTAAAAGCTTATGGTAAAACTAAAATGTTTCAAACAGAACTAGTCCAAAACCTGTACTTTCCTCAGGAACTAGAAAGCTATAAATGTTACTTGAAATGACAAATGGAACTGGGAAAGGACATTTTGATAATGTGAAGGCAGCTATCTTGGGGACGAAGGTTAGCAACCACAGTCCTTTCCACCTCCAGTAGTTGCATAACTAAAGATTTTGAAAGAGATAGAAAAAAACAAACCTAACAGTGCTGCCAAAAAAAGAAAAGCCTAAAATTGCAGAAAGCCAGACTGAATAGTTACTAATTAGTCCCTTACCCAGCCAGAGATAAATATCTGTATTTCAGGGAAACATGTTTCAGCTTCTTTTATTATTATTATAATTACAGTGAGTAATTGAGGATTCACAGAGTGTGTTCGTAGGAAATGGAATAAATACATTCAGTGAGCACCAGAGAGATTACAGCAGAGGCAAAATAGTAAGTAAGCACCTGGGAACGTCAGGTATTTCACCCTGGAAGAGCATTTGGCCTGGTATCTTGCTGCTGGCTGATGGCCAGCTTTCTCATTAGATCTGTTTTATTCAGGCACAACAGCATAAATAAAGATAATGTATTGTGCTTTCAGGTCTGCATTTGCATTCACATTTCTTCCCACTTCTAATGATCATATATAGACACATTCTTTTGGCACAAGTGGGATTTCAATGTGCAGACCTATGCTCTGACTCAGCAATCACTCCAGATCTGATACCTGAAGTCATTCTTGAGCCACTGGGAAACTACATTTAAAGACCTGGAAAGATGTATGTTGCAACCCCAAACCAGAGACTACATCCCAGCCAGTACCCATTCCTCTACCTCTTACTTTTGTGTTACCAATGGGATCTTCTCCCAGCTGGTGCCATGAGGGTAAAACCAAGCTTCCTGACCTTCCCAAACACTTGTACAATGGGAGACAGGGAAATGTTTCCTACTGAGAGAGATAACTACTTTGTCCGTGGACAAATTTGTCAGTGTAGTGGATCTCCCTTATAAAGCAAGAGTATTTCCAAGTCCATACTTCCTTGCATACACACAAAGCCAAGCTCAAAGCCCAGAGTAACAGTAATGCACAGTATCTTAAGTCTTTGTGATATTTCTACTTGCTGGTTTGAGTCTTATAGACAAGTGATTTACATGGGATAATCTTGTAGTGTCCTCTAGATCATAAGGAACTCACATCACCTGTAGCTCTTTATGCAGTAGCTGTCCACATGCACTCACATGTGGAATGACATAGGCCATAGACACACATTCAGTCATTCTGCTTAACTATACTCCAATTGGTTGCTGTTCTTATGTAGTACCTCAGCACATAAAACCAGAATTCCTTGTTTACAACACCTGATCCACACATGGAAAAGGTTATAGCACTCTCCCATCGACAACAGTAGCGAAGGAAAGAGCATGCTGAGATAGAAGTACACTAAGAAAGGAAAACCCTTCCCAGGCAGACATCTTTCCCTAACTTGTCATCTACGAGTGCATGGCTATATCATTCCAAGTGTTGCATGCTTTAGGTATCCACCGTATTTCCCTCCAGAACTTAGAGCTTTTAAACTTCTAATAGGAGTCTGTCTTTAATTCTGTGCTCTTTTAAACTGCTTGAAGCAGTTCTGCACTTTTTTAAAGCAAAGATGTCTTTCAAGGTTTACTGGGGTATCAGAAAAATAATCCTCATCCTGGCTCTCCTGGGACTGATGGAAAGCGGAATACAACAACCTTCTCTTACCTGAAACTGAAGCCCAGCCTTTCTCCTTCACTCCTTTGCATTTCCCCCAGGCAAATTAATACAGGTAGGTACTGCCTGCTGCTGGATTCTGCCACAAATGCTGACCTCAGAAGTCTCTGTCGGTGTAAGCTGAGGTCTCAGTGATTTTACCTCACTGGTAGATTTGGGATCCTTGTTTTCTCCCTGTCTAATGTGATAACAGGCCTGTCAGGTAAGAANATCTGAACCTCCCCTCATGCAACTTGAGGACATTACCTCTTGTCCTATTGCTGGTTACTTGGGTGAAGAGACCAACACCCTCCTCACTATAACCTCCTTTCAGGAAGCTGTAGAGAGCGATAAGGTCTCCCCTCGGCCTCCTCTTCTTCAAACTAAACCACCGCAGTTCCCTCAGCCGCTCCTCATAAGACTTGTTCTCAGGCCCTTCACCAGCTTCATTGCCCTTCTCTGGACATGCTCCAGCACCTCAGTGTCATTCCTGTAGTGAGATCTTACATGATGTAGCTGTAAAGCAGCCAGGAGAGAGTTAAACTATTTCTCAGTGATGAGCTAATAATCTTTAAATCCCTTTAGTCCCCCTAAATTGTCAATAGCTTTCACAAAAACACTTCAGCAACAGTACCCACTGTAAAGAGATTTGATAAAGAACTTGGCAAGGACAGCACATGTTGCAAAAAAGAAGAAAATGGAAAAATAAGTCAATCTGTCAGCTAGCAGTAGTCTGGTAGCTAGCATGCTACCAGCAGCTATGCTTGACATGGACTTCTTAATAAAGAGATAACTTAGTTTTTAAAACATGAAGAGTTCTGATGTTGTAAGTATACAGTCTTCATTGGCCTTGTCATAAGAGGACAATGAAAAAAGAGAGAAACAGAAAAGGGAGATAGTTCATTTATGATGTCCCCTCTATCCTTCCATGGAAGTTGTAATCCTAGTCAACTCATTAACTTCTTTGATTCTCCCTGAATTTCTTGAATCATCTTTGAAAACTTCACCTTTCATCACAGAGCTCTCTGTCACTTGAATTGCTCAAGCAGATCAAAACTGCTTGAGGGAAGTTTCCTCCTTTTCTTTCACCTTGCCAACCGAACAAGCAGGAATGCAAAGTCTAATGCACTCCAGTGTCATAACTTCAAAATAACATGGGTCACTTGAGCGCTGTGAAATGCCTCTGTCACTGTTTTAGTCTTGTTGCAGTGAAACTGTATTCAGCTTTGTATCTACTTATTTCTGTGCCCGTATAATCCCCTCACCTCCAACTGCACAACAAAGACTTTGAGGAGAACAGAAACTCTTTTTTTGACACAGACCGCCAGAAAGAGCCAGAGAATTTGGCAGAGTTTTGCAGACATGTGCTCTCAGTGCTTTGCAATATTTAGACCTGTGGCAGCATAATTTGTCTTAGGAAATTATTCTTTCAGAGTTTTGTTTGGAATAAGGTCTTCAGAGGACCATAGTAACACCTGTAGCTCATGCACAACAGGTTTCTAAGCAGAAGGGCAAAGTTATTGCTTCTACAAAAGACTCTTCTGCCTTTGCCAGTTGCGAGTCAGTTCTATTCTGTTCTGGTTTAAGTAGTCAGTTGTTGTGGGTTAACCCCAGCCAGCAGCTCGGTTAACCCCAGCTGGCAGCTCAGCCCCACACAGCCACTCACTCACTCGCCCATAGTGGGATGGAAGAGAGAATGGAAGGGTAAATGTGCAAAAACTTGTTGGTTGAGATAAGACAGTTTAACAGGTAAAGCAAAAGCTATGCACACAAGCAAAGTAAAACAAGGAATTCATTCACTGCTTACCATCAGCAAGCAGGCATTCAGCCATCCCCAGGAAAGCAGGGCTCCATCACGTGTAATGGATACTTGGGGAGACAAATGCCATCGCTCTGAAAGTTCCCGCTTCCTCTTCCTTTCCTTGAACTTTTTATTGCTGCGCATGACGTCATATGGTATGGGATATCCCTTTTGTCAGTTGGGGTCAGCTGTCCCAGCTGTGTCCCCTCCCAGCTTCTTGTGTACCTCCATTCTACTCACTGGTGGGGCAGCATGAGAAACACAAAAGATTTCATTGCTGTGTAAGCACTGCTTAGCAATAACTGAAATATCAGTCTGTTACCAACACTGTTTTGGTCACCAATCCAAAACATAGCACCGTATGAGATACTACAAACAAAATTAACTGTAACACAGCCAAAACCAGTACATCATTGTAAAGGTATTATCTTTGTTTCAGCTATAGGAAGTATGATCAATTTAAAAATAAAATAAAATAAACTAGATTTAAATTAAATTAAATTAAAGTAAAGTAAATTAAATAAACCCTTAGTAAATACCAGCAGAAAAGCTGAAATGAGAAAATAAGAGTAGCACCAGATGGATCTTCAGTCTTATAAAATACCTAAGCCACCTTGAAGGAATAGAAAATGTAAGAAAATGTGACATTAACTTTCCATCCAGAATTTGACTCCCTCTTTGTTTTTAAAGACGGAATTTCAAATTCTAAGTCATCTATGGACTTTTCACATGTATTTTTAGTATATACTGTACTACTGTAGAGTACAATTGTACTAGTTACCAAATACAGTAGTAAAGCGTCTTAAAATAAGCCCAGAAAGGGGGAGAAATAAGATTGACTTTGTATATAGAACTTTTGGAAGTTTATATTTTTGTGCCTACTGTTCTTTTATACATAAATATGTTGTTACAAATGAATGCTTCCTCAAGAATGCATTACATGGAAGAGAGCAAAAATCCTTTTTGATTATATGGCAAATTCTTGCTTACTTCTTCTGTTCTAACTTTTGCCTCTGCTCTACAGAAACAACACTTAGCTGAAGTGAACTTGCAGGAAACCCACTAAGTGAAAGTGGAGAAGCAGCATGTATATTCCTGTTTTGGCTCCCACTACTGTATGTCACTTTCAGCTGTGACATTTGGAACAGTCAAGGGCCTATACTTCCTCATCTGTCAAATGAAAGAAAGTGAAGCTTCTGAAGCAAGACACTCAAATGCTCATACAGAAGAGAATGAAATACAATCATCTTTTTCCCGTGACCCTTAAGAGACTTGATGTTAATACAGTTCAGGCAATTTGACAGAATCAACACTGGAACAAAGTGTATTTTTGCAAATTTGGGTTAAGATGCATTGGCAGAAGTCCACAGCACGAAACTTGCCTCCAGATATTCCTACAGCTATCTAAAGTCTTACCACATCCCACTGGAGCAACGTTCCTTTTCAAAGTTGCCATTTGTAGGAAATTATATATATTACATTCTCTTGGGAGTTATTTAACAGGTATTAGCTACTCAGTGAAGTGGAATTATTCAAAAGAAACAGATAAGTTTCATGTTTTGACACTGTTCCCAGTCTTTAAAGAAAGGTTGATCTTTATGGCATAATCCATCTCTCCAGAAAAATCTCCTCTCTCAACTAATGTAAAAGGAGACAGCAAAATGATAAGCCTGTATGCATAAAAACATTTGAAATACACTCCTTTAACTCTCTGGAGTAATTTAAAAATTAAATCTTAGTTGGCTTCATGGGTCTTGTCATCACTGATTTTTCTAAGAAAAAGATAACACAAGACTGTACTCCTTCAGTGGTAACACCCTTTTAAATGCATTTGCAGATAAAGAGCACTTCCCCATTTGTGCTCCTACAGAAGAAATATCTTAGATACACACAGAGAAACCCCTGTATCTTCAGAATGTTCACATATGTCACTTTCAGGGTATTAGACAGTTACTGGAAATTTTTTATTCCTGGTAATTACATAAGAAAATAACTCAACAGGGTAGTTGTGAGCCTTTCTCTCTGGCATTTTGGATCAATTCAACTGGGTATGGAAAATTAGCATTCAAGTCCAGAGTTCAAGTCTGTAAGAAGAAGAGATCGAAAGTGTTTTTTCCTTTTCGCAGCTGTTGTTCAGATGTTTCAGTGACTGTTCTGAGGTAAATAAAGATTTTCAGTTATGAAATTGCTTGTCACAGTATAGGATGAGTTACAGCAATATAGTTTCAGCTCATGAAGGAGTAAGCTGCTACATGAGACCAAATTGTCTGGCCAGCTACAGATTAAATAATTCTGGATCTTGTAAAACTGGTGAAAAAAACAGGAAGTGCATTCAGAGAAAATATCTGGAACTTTTAGCCCCTTCAAATCTTTCAATTTTACTTAAAAAAAAAAAAAAAAAAAAAAAAAACAACTCCCTTTGAAACCAAATAAAACAATTTCTTCCTTTTTCTATTTCATTTCTTTTTAATTTTTCCTTCCCCAATAAAATTTGATGAAAAAACAACCCAAACATTGGCAGGAAGAAATAGAAAAAATATCACTACCTTCATTTTAAAAAATAGTGAAGCTTCATAAAAGCACATTTGAGGCTGAAAATACAATGGAAAATATACTAAATTATCACCTTTTACCCTTTTTGCCTTTTTGGCAAAAGGCTTTTGCAGTGCCAGAACTGCACTGTACTGCTAAAGCCAAATCATTCTGTAAAAGTGTGTTAGCTTCAATGGCCTTTGTTTGGCCATGCTTCTGAAGCCAAGGGGTCCCATGTCACTTCAGAAACCCAGAGGAAATGACAGGCAGAGCATGAGACCTAAATCTGAAACCTTGACACAGTCACATTTCATAGAAATGGGTTACAAAGCATCACAAGTTTCAGAACCTTAAAAATCTCATAAAGTGTGACCAAATCACATTCAGCTGTGATTCGAATAGAAGACTTCATCCTGTTTGAGTGAGGAATACACCACAACCCAGACTGCAGACAAATGCACTCTTCTTTCCCCTCAAACCAGTCCATCTACTTCTTAATACAGTGTTGGTTTCCCCTTTTTAGAAATAATTCCAATGTGTTAGCCTCTCTGCTATTTAAGTGCTCAGATTATAGAGAGAATAACTATGAGGTTGCTGAATCTCGAAAAGTTACTTTCCAAAGCAATAAGGCAACACCATAGACAAATACACAAAACTTAGAGGAGAAAAAAAAGTTCTAAGCAAGTCTGTGTAAAACAATAACATTGTTTTAATTAAATTGTGAACCTGTAGCACAAGAGGGTGGCAGAGGCAGCTGCAAAGTTTGTGTTCTTCCTCCAGTCATGAAAGTTCACTAGTAACTAATTGAAATGTATTAAAACCTTAAGTCCTGATTATTCCTATGCCTGCATTGGTTCATACATGGTGATGGTTCATGTATGAATTGTTCTGTGTTTATACTGCACAAAGCAGGAGAGAGAGGATTGCAATTATAGCATTTACTGAAGTGTCTTTATTACAATCCTAATCCTGATCCTACTTTCCAAGCCAATCAGCCTGGTGGCACTAGAAGGATAAAGGGGAGCAATGGCATGATGAACACATAATCACATCAAGAGCTCTGTGCTCTTGAGCTATTTTCTTGGTCATAACTGGGCAAAATGACTTCCCACAGCATCTCACACTAAGAAAGCGGGCAGTGCTTTGCATTTCCCTTCTCCAACGAATGAGGGAAATACACAAATATGACATGCCTGGAACAAGAGAGAAAACTCGATCACAGGTTTTTTACCTTTCTCTTCTTGCAGTTGTGCAAGTCATCAATACCTTTATTCCCCCTACGGCCAAGCTGCAACTTTGAATCTAGGCCACAAAGGAGGAGAAAAATCCTCCTTCGTATACAATTGGCCCACAAGTTGTTGAACTGAGGTAAGTAGAATAACACAGGATGTGAAGTATCGCCCAGCAGAATTCAAATAGTCTGCCTCTTCAGCTCCCCATTCATTTTAAAAGCCCATTGCGCTCCCAGGAAATCTGTTGTTGGATTAAGATGAGTATTTTCAGGTACTTTATATCTAATGGCGTTCTACAGCTGAGACTGTTTTTGGGAAATTTCTACCCTGCATTTACTGCATTTCCACTCACTTCCAGTTTGAGAAAAAAGGCTGGGGCATACTGGTTCTTTTCATTCATTTTCTTTTAACTCCATCAGGAGAAAAGAATCTAAATCAGAATATTTTAATATTATAGTAAGAATTTGCAAGAAACAGTCATACTGGAGAGGAATATCTCCAGAGTCCCCAGTGNTCAGGCCCTTTAAAGTTCTCCCTGTATTTTATCTTGCCTAGAAGAAAAAAAATATACCATCAGAGGACATCTGGAACATGTGTCTTCCTTCCAAATGTCCTGCCTGCTGCATAAAGATGCATGATCCTTGTTTATACATTTGCCGATCAACTTACCCAGAGTCATTGTATCACACCACCCCTCACTGCTCCTCCCTGTGCCAAAGCCACAAAAAGTCAAGGTGTTGGTAACTCCTAATGGCCCCGCAATCCCTGCTCTGCAGACAGAGAAGTTGGCAAAACGGTCTGCATCAGGGGAACTCAAAAAAGTTTTAAGAGGACCCACTAAAAACATCTAAGTAAATATAAACTTGCACTGTACAAGCACAAGCAAGTAAAGACATCTGTTTGAAAATAATTCTTAACCATCTAGATTATGGGGCTACTAAAACAATATCCAGTCCTCATAGATCTTAGTATTAAACAGGAATTTCTGCTCAAATCAAGTTAAACATTAAATGTATATTTGAAAACTTCAGAAATGCTCTAGAACCCATAATTAATTACTTTTACTTATTTCTAAATTTATTCCAGAGAAGTTCTCCCATCCCAACCAGGAATTATTCTATCATTTATTACAATTATATTACAATTAAATTACAATTTTATTTACACAGTTTACTATCCTGAAGGTTGAATAGGTGTCTAGAATGACAGCTTATCATTTTACTTGTGGCAATTTAAAAATGAACATTGACAGGCGTGAATTTAAGGTGATTTTTTATTATTCCTTTGCATTTTACTTCCTCCAGATTTTGTAATTAATTGCTACCTATACTAAATATTTTAGAGCCAGCAAAAATACACAAATAACTGAAGCTCTGGATAATTAGAGAGGCAGTAATCATAATCAATGCAAAACTAAATAAGGTTAATCATGGTTGATTCAAATAAGGTTAAACAATTCCAGGAAATTATCTGATTAATTAAATGTGTCATGTCACTGCTAGATCTGGATAAATTCATTTTAACATAAATTGTTCCATGAGCTTAATTCTTCTTTTTGTTTTTTATCAATTAATTATATCTTCAACACTTCTCAGTTGAAGCAAAATTTTGTTCAAAGCTATTTCACAGTTCAGGCTGTTCACTTGTACTGTGATTTCTGATTCAATTCTTGTGTTAACCTTTGTATAGGTCTGATGTTCTGGTCTTAATCTGGTCTCATGAAAGCTTCTAGCATGAACGTCCACATTTATAAATGTAGGCAAATTTCTTTTGGACCATATTAATTTACCCCTTAAGAAGAACAGAGTTATCAGTGTTCATTAGCTTTCTTGCAAAAGCTAACATGAAACAATTCAAAATTTTAAGACCAGAACAGATGAACATCATCAATGAGTCTGACTTTCATAATAAAGGATATAGAAATCTCAGCTTGTAATTTCTGCATCAAAATCATTCAGGTATTAATTCTTCACTATTAACATCTCCGTTTCAGCAAGTTCTTGCCACAGTTGTTTTCACAGCCTCTCAATTCATTATGTTAATACAATAGGGGCACCAGACATGAAAATTCACATTTCCACATGTCTGATAAAGAATTTACTCCATTGATAGTATCTACATAATCCCTTTACTTATGTTTTCTTGCTTAATTCTAGCTCCAAAATGAAACATGTGCATACTGTATGGAGAAGGGGCAGAGATTAATGATGCTTTGCAAAAATGAATGACAGCAAGGGTCATCTAACATCATTAAGCTCTTAAATCTGTCAAGGACAGAATATGGAGACAACGATCCAGCTAAGCAGTTTACTCAGAGTACATCTACCCTGGGCCACAGTGCAGAGATCTCTGAAGCAGCTCTAAAAAAGCTGGCGCCAAGACTGTGAGAGGCATAACAGGCACCGACACTGCTGTCAGCGGCTGGCCGTGACGCTTAGCCCAAGTACAATACCATATTAATTGGCTAGATTATCTGGGAGCCTCAAACCAGTCCTTGTGCCATATACTCCTTTGTTATTGCAGGGGTATTGCATCTAGTTGTGGGATCTCTAGCACCGTCCTCTAACCCCAAAGTCGGCAAGTATGCAAACAGTCCCACCGATTTCAGAAAGACAGTTTGCACTTGTAAGGAGCAGACTGTTCTTATGTATTTGTTTGAATTGGAGACTAAATCAAGAATGCTGCCATAAAGTTAATGAGCAGCAGGTGCCAGTCAACTACAGATCTTTGCAAAGGAAAACCTGCAAAATGAAAGGATGCCCTCAACCCATCTGACTGCAGATAGACTAAGGGGATTTTAGACCAGATGGCTACATACAGGGTGAGTAATCAAAGACAGCAGCCTTAGAAAAAATGAGGCATTTTAAAAACTAAGGTATAACTGCTGTACGTGTTTTCATCCATCACTGATTTTCTTGTTCCCACAAGAGGAATTAATTTTAAATTCAGTATGTTTCTGCAGTGCAGACGAATGTGTTGCTGCAGGAGGCACAAGCAGTGCTTATCACTAGCTGCTATGGAAGTCCATGGTTACTTAATAAAGAAGTTCTCAGTGAACCCATAATACTACTAGAATGGAGCAGTACATTGGTGAAAGAATAAATCTGGAAAGATAATCCCCATAAGCACAACAAAAAACTGCCTCATCTGCAGCACAAGCAATACAAAACAGTGGTAAAGTGTTACTGACAGCTAATCAGCAATAGCCCTAATGCCCCCAAAAAACTGGGAGTCAAACGTGCCTTAGCAGAGAAGTAGAAAAGATTTTTAAGTGATTCCTACCCTACACAAGAACAATAATTTCTGTAGAATAAAAATCACTTCCATTGGTTTTGTAAATACCTCAAGTTGTAGCAAAATATTAGCTTAAAACTGTGGATGTCATTAACAAATCTCCATCTAATTTCCAGGTATTTGCACATTTCAAGAGCAAGAAATGGCATTTTGTATTCTAACAATTTTTTTATTTTTTTTTTTTTTACAGAGAATTTTCTAACTCCCTCAGAAAATAGCAGGGAGAATTTGACACAAGACTCTGTCTTTGCCTTGTTTGTGGTTTTGCCAAGGCATTTGCATAACGAATAACTATCAGCATCCTTTCTAAGCCTTTGAGCTACACTCTGAGCGTGCTTCCCTCTGGAACTACTGAGCCCCACACTACAGGCCAAAACTGAAAGAAGGTGGATGTAAACAGTAATGTCAGAGTACCTGGTAGGAATTCCAGTGGCAAAATTATTAAGTTTAAGAATCAATATTTTGCCAAGTTGAATTATGGTGAATTACATCTAGAGGTACTTTGCTGTATCTTTGTACTTGCGATATCCCGCCTCTGCTTTACAAAGTTTTCCTGTCTGAAAAGTATTTAAAATGAAAGCAGATATTATATTGAAAATACAGTTAAATCAAAACATCGGTAGGAAAATGCAGAAACCCATCAAGCACAACTTTTAAAGTGTGCTTCCCCTGTGGCCTGTCTTATTAGAAAAGCAATGCTAGTCTAATAAAACCTTACCTTACCTTACCTTACCTACCAGCTAAGTCTACTGCTAACATCCAAGTCAGTAGCAATGAATATGACACCGTTAAGCCTTGAAATCTTATTGACTGTGACAGTTTCTGTTAATTAATTAAGAAAATGCGTTGTATTTGGTTTGTTAACAGAGGACAGTCCTAAGCAGTACAAGCATTTCAGAGCACTAAGGATGCATTAGGGGGGCTTAGTAGCGCGCAAAGTGCTCTCAAACAGTTTGAAAAAGCCTCCAGACACTTTCACATCCTGTGAGTCAGTCTCCCACTCCCTCTCCTTAACCTATGTTTTAGCAATGTATTTATGTATGTATTCAATATCCATTCATTGCAGTGATCACAGCTGTTGCTTCAGAGTTTTTCACATTGCAAAGAGATTCTGGACCTGTTACAAAGATGCCACTCACAGGCCACCATCCACAGCCCAGAAGCTAGGAAAAAAAGGAAAAAAA